>MBFL02000358.1:0-35169 GCA_001696595.2 Aspergillus hancockii | reverse complement strand
AAATAAAGTAAAACGCAAAAGGCAACTGATAATGTCAATGATAAAGATAATATTATAATCGAATGAGAAATTGATATCAGAGTTTCAGCACGCAATATCAGAAAGTGGACCGTCCGCGATCAACAGAAAACTAGAGGAGGTGTATGTATCATTCACTTCAAATCAATCAAATCCATTCACCATCCACTATTTCGTGATTACTTCTCAATCCAACGCGGGAGACAGAAGGAGAGAGAGACAAGTGTAGGGAACGGTCTAAAGGATATGAAAGAGAGAAGGGACGGGGAGAAATAAGGGAAATGAAAGGGAGTACGATGGCGAAATCTAATCAAGTAATAGAATCGTTATATCCATGAAGTCCATCTGCCGTGCTTCGGGCGTTCGACGGTTGGTAAGTCATCAGGATCAATAAGAGAAATGTCCGGAGCTCCAGCCAATTGTCAAGGAGGAGTTGGCGTGAATAATGGGAGGATGAATCCATGAGGGTTTGGATCAGCAACGCCCATTCCGGAACTCTCCATACAAAGGATTTCCCACACGTAACAGAATAGAAGGTTGTTGGACGTCATGTTCAACCACTGCTTTGGTTCCTGCTTGACTCTGAAATGAACTTCATTGGCACAAAGCCGCAGAGATAAGTCTGGCCCAGCTGATTGGGTCGCGATCATGCTTCTTGCCGACCTGATCGGTTCATATTACGTACTGAAATCCCCGGTGGATCTCAATAAAATAAGAAGTCAAGAAGGGAGAGAACCTGAGCCAGATCAATTGCATCGGGAAAAAAAAAAAAAAGGACTTGAGAAAATAATTCAGAAAACCAATAAAGAAATGCTCGATAAATGTTATCTAATAAGTTCCTCGGTATCCCAAGTCGCGTTAATAGTACTACAGATATTAATATATAGACCGCTACAACATGAGCCCTGGCCTCGCCGGCCCCTTCAAACAAAAAAATAAAATAAAATAAAACTAAAACAAAAAAAGGTTTCATCTCTTCTGCAGCCGCCGGAAATTCCTTTTACCCGATCCCTTATGAGACTCTCGAGTCGAGTACCAAATCTTGTGTCCAGAAATTTGGAAATGACTTGTCGGGACCTTCATTACTAAGATCCTACCCACCAATCATTGCCATCCGATAACACCATTCCTCACCAATCATTGCGATTCTATTCAGGCAGAATTGGCTTAGTGCGAGACCGGCAACGGGGATCGGCCCTGCAGCTCTGCGGCTTTTCCCCACAGCCTTTCTAAGCCCCATGTGGGTTAGCCGCTTACTGCACGGGGAGAGAAAAAGGTTTTCCTCGTCAGCAAATCTGGGCTCATCCATTGGTCCATTGGTCCATGGTCATTGGGTAGCACTGCTGCGTGAGTCCATGCTCTCTCTTTGGCATAAACTGGCCACGGAGTATTGCCCTATCTCCGTAGTATGGGAAAGTTTCAAAGAATGTCTCGGTCGATAGATCTAGATAAAACCGACTGTGTCTTCGATCGATCCCCTTCATACTAAACACGAAACAGTAATATCGAGCAAAAAGATCATGGTCAAGGTACTTGTTCGCATGATGAAATCGTGATTCATTCATTACATCTATTTGGTCGCGAGTCAGGCTTGTGACCATTTCGAGTGTCCAAACGCGAGGAGGTTAGATGACTAGTAGGTTAACACTAACCGGGGAGTCAGACTAACTCTACCTTATCGCTGCCTTCAATGCACGCCTTTTAGCTAGGTGTATCGCATGTCATTTGCAGGAGCCAAGATCTCATTACTTAATATTTATGAATGATAATAATGAATCGCATGCATCTACCTGCAATGCAAACTTTCCTCGTCCAGAGCCTCTAGCCAATGAGTTCCCTGCTGGCTTTTATCATTATCAAATCCCTTTCTCCGTCCCGACCCCCAGCTTCTTATCTAGCTCACTCAGACATGAGTATGGACTCTGGAAGCATGCAATGTCACCTCACTATACAACAATAGGCCGAGGCAACCTCAACCCCCAACCCTTATCAGGCCGTCAGCATTATTTCCCTAAATCCGATCCAAACAGTCTCATATCTATGGGTTATATCTCATCGTCATCTTCCGCATGCAATCATTGAACAGTTTTACGTCATATCCCTAGTCAACTTCAACTCCCAAAACTCCATGCTATACACAAAAAGAAACCCACCCAACTAATAACAATGAATACAATATAGGCAAGTCGAGTAGAGTAAAGATAACAAACAGTTCCCTTACTCCGTGAAATTCCGCAACTTAGTCAACTCATCCAGAAGCTCCTGCAGATCACCATCGGAGATTTTGTGTTGGAGACTAGGAATGAGCGACTTGGCTTCCTCGGCATTATCGCAGCACAAACTCCCTGTCCCCTGGTTAGACTAACGGTCCACATGCATAGAAAGGGTAAATACGGCCCGGCCGAAAGGGCCTAAAATAGAAAAGACCAGAATTCACAGGCCAAGAAGAGGGGAGGGAATGTAAAACGCAGAGCTACTCACCCAGCTGTGACCGCTCGAACATCTCCAACTCCGTGTGTGAATTGAGCAGCCGCTCGACAGCCTTGATGTTCTCTTCGTCCTTGAATCGAGCAAACACTTCCAGGTAATCCAAGGTCTTGGTAAGGTTCCTAGTTCGCAAGCGGCATGTGAGCATGGCTACATTCTTCAGCATCATTGGGACGACGCCCGAGTCCTAGTACTCACTCCGGCTCCTCGTATTTTTTGCCGCCTCGTCGCTTGTTCTCTAACACTTTGTTGATGACAAGTCGTGCTTCAGAAAGCGACAAGGTATGTGTATTCTGATCTGCGCCTAGTTTAAGGGTCGAGGCAGCTTCGAGTTCACCTTGGGGCAAGACGCGCTTGCGATGCGTAGGGGGTGGGAGTTGGACGCTCATTGTGAGGTTGTGCCTGCTGTAGTGTAATGGGTCGTGAGATTTGATAATATACGACTCTTTGAAGCCGTTCTGAGTTCAGCTGCTTCGACCTAGAGACTGTTGGGACTGAGAGCTTGCTTTGGTGCGGGATCGGGCGAAGTCTTGCAGGCGGAGTTTTGCCTTGGCAGTAAAAGGCGGTAGGGCGGCCACCGCTTTACTTTCCACCAAGATACAACCATCAACATACCGAACCGAGGGAAACTTCTACAATTCATAGGTTTCAATTCGTAATTATTGAGCGGAATGGGTATCATCATTCAGATTGACTGTTTTCTATCCTATTCGTAATCTATCCATAGCCCGAACGCCTCCTGCAATGCGATGATCTTCAATGCAACACTCCGCATTATACTTGCCGGAAAGCGACCTCTTTGGGTAGACGGAAGCTAGCGCAAAACATTTGCTTGTTGGGAGCAACTAGTCTCACATTGTGAATGGCCAGTTCGTGCTCTGGGTTTCCACTACCTCCCACACGATCTTCCGGCGTAATAGTATAACCAATTCGTTCTGAGATGCGCTTGCAGATATCAATGTGATCGTCCAACTCATTCTCCGAATGACCAGAGAAACAATATACATGGACCATCGGAAGAGCCTGAGAGGAATGCGGTACGAACAGAGATTCCTTGCCAGCATAGACGCCAGGGAAGGCGTCGAGGAACTCAATGGCGTTTGCGGGGAGATTCATCACGTAGTGATTAAAGATGGTGGGTCGGTGATAGATCTCTGACGGGGGAGGAGCAGCCTGCTCATCTCTTTTGGCGCTCCTTCTCTCTCTCCTTGATCTTCCTTGGATAACCACAGTCACTGGTTCTCTCTGCAAAAGTTCATTGGCGGACCAGCGGATGAACGCCCTTCCGTCCTGGTTGAACGGAGTCACAAACTTGTCCACTTTGTTCCTGTGAACGGCATCCTGCATCACTTCATATCCATGTGGGTTAAGATCGTTGGCCCAAACGAAAATCTTCTTCTTCCCAGCTGGAACGGCGAATGGGCCAACACCAGCCATCACATCGCAAACCATCTCGCCCGCGCCGAACTTGTTTACGAGCCGGCGGTGCTCAGTCTCCAGACGGCTATTCCAATACACGCGGGAGAAATCAAAGTGGAATTCGCAGTCTTGCTCGTGCTGAACGACGTTCATATCGTGATCGCCAGCTAGGAACTCAAACGGAAACGTGCGAAATTCGCTATGGGTGCCAACATCTTCTGTCTTTCTGATCACTGTCCGGATGGTCGGGTTCTTGTCTTTCAGGACCTGGGCAATAAGATTCTTATAGGGAAGATATTGTTCGCGAAGATTCAGGTGAGCTATATTGTTAGCCCGAGCGGAAGTAACTGCAAGGTAAAAACAGACTCACAAACATGGCCAACCTGGGTATACCCCTGAGGAAGCTCTTCGAGCATATCCTCTGGCATAATGGCATTCATAATATCGGCTAGGGTACAGATTAGCCCCAGCTGCTCAAATATAATCTCTAAGCTAAACCCTCACCATAAGTCCAATAATCATATTCCAAAGTGAAATCAAACCGGTCAACCCCAACAGCACCACTCTCCACAAGCTCATTAATCGTCGGCGACCAAGTCGTAGCATCTACCACATATCAGCTTTGATCCTCCACAATCCACTCAAGAAGAACAAACCATCATATTTGATCCCCTCCCTCAACAACAAGCATTTCTTAACTTCATCATCAACCTTCACCTCCCGAATCGAGCTCAACCTCGGCAGACCCAACAAATCCCGACTTTTCTGCAACTGGCCGCGCACTTTCGAGATATCGGAGTTTTTGAAAACCGTCGCGGCAGAAAGTGGCACCGTCTTTTTGAAAAACGAGCGGTCGAGGGCCCGCATTGCGCGGTTCACGGGAGGTCGGAACATGGTGGGGAGTTCGCTGTTGAGCGTCTTGGAGGCGTCGGGGCCGGTTGTGGAGTCCATGGACGATGATTCTTCAGTAATTGAGTATTTGACACGTTTGCTAGGAAGGTTCATAAGGAGATCGGACAGCAGGGCATCATTTGCTTGGGCTGAGAATTTCTTTCTCGGAAGAGAAGTTTTTGCTTATTGATTTATAGTTTTTGGTGGTTTGCGATTTTTATCAGCACGTGACAAAAGCTTGATCTGATAAGATCTGCCATCTGTATACATACTTTGTTTCTGGAATTCATTATAGCAGATACAGTATGTCGAATGAAAGTTATTTTACATCTTTTTAGGGTTTAAGTGAAATGAATAATGAGATATAAAGTAATCCGTGTAATGTTTTGTTTGTATTGATTAATAATCATTAGGAGGTACAAATATGCCTGCATACAATTGACTAGTACACACTATAAATACAGGAAGAAAGCATATTGCTTGGCACTGACAGACAAAGAAGAGCACGAACCCGAAAGGAAAACACAAAACCAATTGGCCTAAAACAAACTAGGGTATCTTACCATCTCTCCTAATCCTACAATAAACACAACTATCTCCTTAAACCGCTATTCATACTCCTGTTCAATTCCCTCTGCGACTCCAAAGCCGCAATCCTCTCATTGAGCTGTACAATCTGCTCATCCTTCTTCTTGATCGCAATTCGCGAAATGTCACGACCCCGGCTTATCCCCTTAGTCTTCAGATCATGCCTATTCAACAACTCCGTAAGCTCTTCTTGCGCCCTTCTCGGTACAACCACATTATAGCTCTCCAAGATGTTCAGCACGTGAAGGGATAACTCCGAGACATTCGCACCAGAGTCAGCAGACAACACGTTCTTATACTTGCTCGGCGTAGGAGTCATCGAGATCTCCGCAGACGGCGGAGGAAGGTGAGGAGCACTCGAACGAGGCGACCACACCGACGTGGGTGTAATGGTTCCATCATCATCCATAGAAGCCAGCTTCCGATTCCCAGGGAACGTAAAAGAGTCCGTCCGGGGGGCCTTCCGCGGATCGGAGTCTGCCAGGCCGAAGTCCGGCTGACGGGGCTTATCCATGAACGACGTGACTTCGTCGGGGATGGTATCGTCCCAGCCAAACTCATCGGAGTCTTCGGACATCATGCGCGCTTTGGCGCTCTTGGAGGGGGCTTGGAGGTTTCTGGATGCGGACGCGGCTACATTTCGGGGTGGACGGTCGGTCTGAGGGGTTAAGAGGCCTGTTCCTCCGTTTCGGAAGGTCTTTGTGGGGGTCTGGGGGGCAGATCTGGGCTCTGAGCGAGAGTTGGCTAGGATGGCTGCTTTCTCGCGGGCTTCGGCGTCACTTGCCCAGAGGAAGAAGTTGCAGCGGTTTTGTTGGGGGTGTTGGCATATGTAGACTTATTTGTTAGTCTTTACGCTTTTGTTTAGCTCTGATGAGGTAGAAGGGGACGTCATACACCATCTTCCGTGGTTTATGCCATGATTCTTGGTTTGTAATTTAGCCGCTGGAGGGCGTTCTGGGCAGTTGCAGCGCCATGTGCCGTCGAGGAAAAGACCCCGCAGGGGGACGGAGGTGCGAGGTGATGAAGCTCCATTACTGTGTTTCTGGGGGGAGATCATGACGTAGGTTATAATAAGGTAGTATCGTGCATGATGAAGTTCAGAACAGAGATCAGGGAAGACTCTATAAAAGATAGGAACTATGCTCAGCTTGTAAGTAGATGTCGCTATGGAAACCGACTTCGGATGGATGGTGACGATGCGGATCGAAGCGGTTTAGCGCCCGCTGTCAACTACGAGTGGGTAAGTGCAGTAGTTTGTTCTCTACTCTGTTTCAACGGGTGGGACATTGGTTCAAAATGAAATGATTATTAAGTACCAATTGAAAGATATTAAACCTGTAAGAGTCTTCTCTATTATGCTATGAGGTACAATGAAATTAACAAAGCATTGGAACCGGATATCAGACAGTTGAGAATGCTCTCTTGTCTACCAGAGCCGTTTAATGCAATCGGACGAAACCCACGATGGCGAAGTAGTCGAAAGAAAAATCTACTAGGGTATCATAACAAAGAGACCAACCTATTCTGCAAGCACCATCCGCAACATCACTCCAAATGATTCACCTAACTTCAAAATCTCTTGGACCTTGGGCTTGATAGGCTCACCAGCCGTGCGACGTAGTTGATCTTGCTGCTTGACCCGGCGTCGTCGTTCAGCAGAGATCGGGTCAAGGTCATCCTCCTCCTCGAGCTCGTCGGAGGCATCAGACTCTGCGTCTGAGATAGCGAGATCTTCGAGGTCGCCCTAGTAGAAAAGTTAGAAGCCCATTTGTTTAATCGATTACCACGTCAGATACGACATACCTCATCTAGGCCGAAATCACTTCCCTTGAATGTTGGGAAGGTCTCATTCCCGGTTCCCTCGGCCGCCATCTTTTGCTTGGTCTTATTCAAGTGCCACCGTTTACGATCTTCGTGCCATTTAATAAGTGCGTTGATCTCCTCGAGCGCCTTGTCTTTATCAATCTGTCCAACATCCTTGGCCCCGTGGAGTAAAGCGTTCATGTCAAGCTTGCCACCAACGGGCCCGTGGCGCAGGAAATCAAGAATATCTTCAATCCACCCCATTAGAGATCCAAAAAGGCCATTGTCGTGAAGATGCACTTCGTGAACAAATTTGTAAAAGCTTGCTTGATGGCGTTCGCAGAGGTCGATGAATGCTTGAACAGTTTGATTTGGATCGGCAGACACGTCTTGTCGCTGACATTTTTCAATCACGGCAATGGCGTCATTAGCGAATTGAGCAAAATCCGTAATACTATTATAGACATTTGCCGACTTGTAGACTCGCACTAGTGGCTCGTAGAAGATAGTAAACAGATCGCGGAACAGTTGGAGCGTGACGGGCTCTTCAACAATGCTGAGCATCATTGCCTTGTCGCGCTGTCGTGTGTAAAGCTTGAGTAATTGTTTCATGTTGGCAAACCATTGTGCCCCTTCACGCATTTCCGCATCGACACTGTCCACGGTCTGGTTCCAGGCCACGTATGCATTGAAAACGTTTCCATACTGCTCAGGAGTCAGCTCTGGGGGAAAGAGCTCAGACCGAAGGATTGCCACGAGGACATCTATATCTTCAGCAACAGCCTCGGCACGAATTTCATTCTTGATGGCTTCGTCTGCGTCCGTGAATGCTTTCAGCTTCTGACAGAGAGCTGGATCATCGATCTTGGTGACAAGTGAATCGATCAATTTTTGGAATTGTTTGATACCATCGTTCAAAGTCATCGAGAAGATACGTTGCAGAAGAGACCGCGAGCCAAATGGTTGGGCAAGGAAAAGATCCAGAACTCCTGACATGACGGCTGCGGGGTTGGCAATACGAATGACGTTCTTCATCAATGTGTATGGGACAAGAGAATGTATCCTCTTGAACTGCGCAAACAGCTCAGGAGAGTTGTCTTCGGCCAAGAACAAATGGTACAGTGTTGCAGCAACCCTAGGCTTCGTCAGTGATCCTAATTTATGATGAACGTGGTGGTGAACAATTACGTACTCAATTCGAAGCCATTCCGCAAACTTTTGATATTGAGGACTGAGATCCTCTACCGTCGGCTTCTCCCGAATCTCCGCAAACAACTTCGTCAACCCATCTACGGGAGGACCGACAGTCAGTAAAAAGCGTTGTGGGTTGGAGCTATCACACTTACTGCTCTCCACAATATCCCGACGGAAGTTTTCCATGTACACATCTAGCTCGGCTGCGCGCTGTCTAGCAATCTCATAAAATCTTTTCTGCTCTTCTATCCTGATAGCATCTGCTTCTTTCCGTCGTTGCATGTCAATTAGTTCCTCTTCATTCAGAGTGATAGGTTGTCCAGTTAAAAACTCCTCCAAAGCTTTTGACTCTGCCGCCCGTTTATTCTGTAGTAAAGTGCGAAGGAACGCCCGAAGCGAAACCCGTTGCTCTTCTCTATAGAGCACTGTTTCTCGAGAGACCTCTCCCGAAGCTCTGGGCGATTTCGGAGATTTTCCTAAATTAGAGCGCATGGATGACCGCGATGCAGAGCGATGAAGGTAGCCACCAGGAGCCAAGCTGTTTCGAGAGTTTTGGCTTTCATCTGGCGTACTACCACTCTGGCTCGATAAGGAGGAGACCGATGAGGCATCATCATCAACTGACGAGAAGAAGCTTGATACCGTCGAGGTTTTATTCTTGCGCGGGAGGACCGGTAACGGTTTGCCGGGGAATTCGGTGCGCAGTCTCTTGTGAAGCTTTGCGAAGTCCCCGTACCGGCGGGCCACAAAGTTGTCAGACTTCCCATCTCGACGAACGCGAATAATAAATTCCTAACTCAGCAATTAGTCATGGAGTCCGCTTTAGTTGAACCGGTATCGGTATCTCACCGCATGCTGATGATACCGCACTGTCCGCCTGACAGAAGTGATTCGCACGCCAGCCACATTGACGTCCCAGCCATGAATGGCATTCCCTTCCGGCATATTGACCAACAGACCCTGGTCGTTGGCACCGCGCTCTACAACCTCCATTTCTGAGAACTGGATTCGCTCTTCGTACCCCGATGCCGTTGGGATTCCCGATACCATCATAAGCTCGACGAGCTTCTCGCACTTCCTGGCCAACTTTCTGCGCTTTGTCTCCTCCAGGCGATCCTCGGATGACGATACATTTTTCTTTGCGAAGGATTCGAGGAACTGAATGTGCATCGTCAACACCCTAACTACTGACACCAAGCAAAGGGATCTACACGCACCACCTGCAACTTATCCTGCCAAAACTCCTTCTCGCGGGCCTTGTCGAGGAATGGAAAATTTCGCACATGATGAACGAAGATGTATCGTAGGATGGGAAGTTCGGAGTCAACTGGGGCAACTTCTCCGTATTCTGATCTAAAAGGTGCACCGAAACGTTGGAGGGCCGTTGGAGAGTTCAACTCGGCGATTTCGCTCTTAACTTGGCAAGCGATAAGCTCGCGCTTTAGGTCTGCCGTAGTCAGTCAGACAATCAGCAGAGTTCGTATCGATTCAGCAGAGGATTGACCGACAATGTTCCTGTTTTCCCGTGAGGATTTGTCCAGGTGGGGTGTTATTCTGGAGTTCCCCGACCGACTGAACCTCGACGGCGGGGGTTTGCAGAGGATTCTCCGCATGCATGGTGGCGACTTGTTAGGTGTGATCGCTCAAAAGATTGTAATTTAGACCCTCGAATAGAAGACCATCAGCCTTATAGGGCTTTTGAACTAAAATAAAAGGAACCGAAGAAGGAAACGGTAGTTCTTGGCCGAGAATAAAATCCGTCTGCCTAACAGGGTGAGAGTCTGAGGGCAGGACAATGACGTTTTTCGGGCCAATGCCGAGATTTATGGAGGAGGCGTTGTGTCTTGGTATCTCTTTGCGCAACCCTCTTTCTTTTTTTTCGCACGAATCAAGCTAGGGTATATATGTATGTACACAAACGATAGAAGGGGTGGAAATATTATAAGAGAGTATTAGTTGGTTGAAAGGGAAAATGCGAAAGCGGAAGAATGAGAGGGGAGTTGGGAGGGGGAAAATGAAATGCTTAATAGAAAAACTGTAGACTACGGACTGAATAAATTAAGTCAGTGATTTTTAACTTTAGCCAACTTCGTCAGTCGTTTTCCCCCTCAGGCTCTTTCTCTCCCCTATTCAAATAAATAACAATGCCACTGACGCGTCGTCCACTCGGGTTGCTCAGCCCTGTGGCCCCCGCTTGACCGTGAGGATCGACAATGATGCTATTCTTAAAACCCTGCGAGCGTCTGGTTCGCTACCAAATACTTCCTCTTTGGGCTACGACCTAGGCAACCAAGAATGAAGTTTTTTTGGCTTTCCTTTCTTCTTTTTCCTTTCTTCTCCCTCTCTTTGTCCCTGAGACATAAGGGAACTATTCATTAAAAATAAGGAAGGAAAAAAGCAAAGATGCAAAAGTTGAAAAGTTAAAAGATGAAGACGACACGAACTAAAGTGAGCTTCTTCTTCATTTCGGACATTGAAAATACTCCATGGTTTATCCCGAGTTTGGATATCGCATGCATATCGAATACGTTTCATAACATTTGAAATTTTTTTCTTGATAGTACCCAGGTTGGCAACACAGAACGTCTAGTATAAGCTCTCTATTGCGGTCGAGATATGCCCGGATTTTTCTCAGTAGTCAATACCTAGCGGCCTACCTACTATGCTATGCATGTTAAGGTCTACTATCATATCATGAAGGAAGAATGTCGTCTACAGCTCCTAAGGTACAGTGGATTTATTGAAACATGGAATAGCGTCATGGTTATATCTACATTGCTTGTCAACCTCACATCATTAAGAGTCATACAAGTGCACAGCCCATGGTTCTGTAAATGGTCAATGGAAAAGTTCAACTCGACTTTCACCAGACCAGCATGCACTCCCCGTTCACACCCGTCGCAAGTTTCGTTATAATCATTACGCCTTGCCTTGCCACCTCAGCCAAACAAAATGGCCTCTTTCTTCAGAAGGCTAAAACGCATGGCCGGAAAGGAAAAAGGCCGTGTGCAAGATGTGAAAGATGAACCTGCAGCGCAGGGACCTGTGTCCAACACTACCACTGTCCATGATGATTCAAGCATCCTATCACAGTGCGATTGCTATGACTCCGTAGAGGAAATCCTAGATCTTATCTACAACGCACCCCATTTCGCCTCGATGGAGACCAAGGAGCCTGGGCTGGAATATATTACGTTCCTTCTAGACTTGCTGGAGAAGCTTAGCCTTTGCGATAAGAACTGCTCGAATGCGGACGATTATAGGGGCTTCATGTGGTCACTCTGCAACAGTGTCTTGGAGCAGTGTCAGTTTTTCTACCAATCCTTGTCTGATTTGTACGACATGGAGTACCAGCACCCTTTGCGAGAGGGTGAACTTGATACGGTTGAAGAACAAGAAGATGAAACAAGGCTCTTGTGCTTGCATGCCTATCTCCAAATGAAGCGACTGTACAATTGCGTGAGTCGAATAATCGAAACGCTACAGCAAAAGCCGGTGTTCGACGAGGATGCCTGGGGGCTCGTGAGATCAACAACCTACCGCCTCGCGATTTGCACCGCATCTCTTGGCTCTAAGACAGACTAAGACAATCATTTTGTGAAGTTGGTTGAAGGCGTAGGGTATGAATAAAGAACGAGCCTAACACTGGTGGAGTCCAATGGGCATTGTATGGCGATCTAAATGGGCTTGTTTTGAGCTACTTCTTATTGTACTCTGACGGGTTTTTCTTTCTTTCTTTGAATATGTGGCTGATCTCAAGCGACATTTATTGTACCTCACCTGACTCTACTGAGCCTTGGTGTAAGTGTTGCTAAGATATCATGACTATCATTAGTCTCTTGCTTATAACCCTACTATCTTGCTTTGCCAGAAAATGGCTACTAGCTATCTAGTATCTATATGTAAGATAATGCCTCGCATAATAAGAAAGGCACCAATCATTGGAACATAGTCCACTATAACATCCACTATAACATCCACTACTACTCCGCATAGTTAACTTAAAAATGGGCCTCAAACAGCTAGACTCGAAGGCGGAGTGCCAAGACCCTTTGTCATTCATCGCCGCAACTCCCGCGTGTCTTTCGAATTGTACTCCGTACGCACATCCATACATGCTAATAAACCTCTTACAGCTCTCCTTCTCGAGCAGTCGAGATGGGCCATCCTTGGAAGTGAACCTTCCTATTCAGTTCCAAAGAGATATGATCACGTCCCTTGTCGTCGACGGAAACACCGCTCTACCCTGACCTAGATAACCTCTTATCTGTCCTTCACACGTTCGCTGCTATCTTATCGCCTGACTTGTCGGTGCACGCGATCACCTAGAGTTCCTCCCCACATCAAGCCAATAATTATGGGGAAATTCGAAGACATTATAAATGCGGAGTCCCTCCCTATGACGCGCCGGAAATCCACGTCCGTCGCATCTTCCCGGTCTTCCACCGATTCAGGCCTGTCTGTCGATACCGCTCTCCTCGAAAGCAGTAAACAGAACACATTGTCGGGTGGCGCTTTCGGAGGAGTTGATAAAACAGGATATCGCGATGTAGAGGACGGGGAGGCAGATGTGGACGAGCCATTCCTCCAGACGTCGACCAAGAAGACTGCCTCCGGAAGCCATACCCGTCGGATATTCTGGGCATTGCTCATACTCTGTCTAGGAAGCTGGGTGCTAGCGCTAGTGCTCTTTCTGACTCAGGGTCGGGCGAGCCCTCAAACAGCTTCCGAAACGCTGCAGCAGTCCGAATCGGAGTCAGGGAGTACCAGCGCGGGGAAGCCAGTTACACTGCATCAAGTCCTCACAGGTTCTTGGAACCCTCGGTCTCACGCCATCTCTTGGATTGCGGGCCCACATGGAGAAGATGGACTATTGGTTCAGAGAGGAGAACCTAATAAGGAGGGTTATGTGCGGGTCGACGATATCCGGAGCCAGGACGGTGACGGTGACAACCAGAACAGTAGAGTTTTAATGCAAAAGTCTGTTGTACGAGTCAATGGGAAGGTTGTCATTCCGGGTTATACATGGCCTAGCCCAGACATGAACAAGGTGTTGTTCACGTCAGACCATGAGAAAAACTGGAGACACTCGTACACTGCGAAGTATTGGATATTCGACGTGAACACTCAAACAGCTCAGCCGCTGGATCCTAGTGCTCCAGACGGGAGAGTACAACTTGCTCTCTGGTCTCCAAGTTCCGGTGCTATAGTTTTCGTTAGAGACAACAATATGTACTTGCGAAAGCTGTCTTCAGAGAGCGTTATATCTATTACCAAGGACGGTGGTGAGGACCTTTTCTATGGGGTGCCCGATTGGGTATACGAAGAAGAAGTCGTCTCATCAAATCGTGTCACATGGTGGTCAAACGACGGAAAATACATCGCTTTTCTTCGAACCAACGAGTCCGCCGTTCCTGAGTTCCCGGTCCAGTACTTCTTGTCAAGACCATCGGGGAAGAAGCCTCCTCCAGGTCTCGAGAATTATCCCGAGACCAGACAGATTAAGTACCCCAAAGCTGGGTCTGCAAACCCCGTGGTCAATCTACAGTTCTATGATATCGAGAAAAATGAGGTGTTCTCAATTGATGTACCCGACGACTTCCCCGATGATGACCGTATCATTATTGAGGTGCTATGGGCTTCCGAGGGAAAGGTCCTTGTCCGGGCTACAAACCGGGAAAGTGACGTAGTGAAGATATTCTTGATCGACACCAAGGCTAGGACAGGAAAGCTAGTCAGGCTGGTAGATATTGCTAGTCTTGACGGTGGCTGGGTTGAACCTTCGCATACTACGAAATTTATCCCGGCGGACCCAAACAACGGACGGGCACATGACGGTTATATCGACACGGTCATCCATGAAGGATACGACCACCTTGCTTACTTTACACCACTGGAGAGTTCAGATCCTGTCATGCTTACCACAGGTGAATGGGAAGTTGTGGACGCACCATCAGCCGTGGACCTGCAAAGGGGAATCATTTACTTCGTTGCAACAAAGGAGTCTCCGACACAGCGACACGTATATCGGGTCCAGCTTGACGGATCCAATCTTCAGCCTGTAACTGATACTTCGACACTCGGTTATTATGCTGTATCCTTCTCCGACGGAGCCGGATATGCCCTGCTTAGCTACGAGGGGCCGTCAGTCCCATGGCAGGCCATCATCAACACCGGAGGTGATGAAATAACTACTGAGAAAACCATTGAGGAGAACCCTGTGCTTAGTGCCATGCTGGAAGCACATGCTCTCCCAACCGAAATCTACCAAAATGTAACCATTGACGGCTACACACTTCAGCTCGTTGAGCGTCGCCCGCCACACTTTAATCCTGCTAAGAAATATCCCGTCCTCTTCCAACTGTACAACGGCCCGGGCTCGCAGAGAGTAGATCGCAAGTTTAAGGTCGATTTCCAATCCTACGTTGCCTCAAACTTAGGCTACATTGTCGTCACTCTCGACGGACGCGGCACAGGCTACAGTGGACGGAAAACCAGATGTGCGGTCCGCGGTAATATAGGATACTACGAAGCGCACGATCAGATCACAACCGCGAAAATGTGGGCTGCAAAATCCTATGTTGACGAGACCCGGCTGGCCATCTGGGGTTGGAGCTACGGTGGGTTCATGACTCTGAAGGTTCTCGAGCAAGACGCTGGGGAAACATTCCAATACGGCATGGCCGTCGCCCCTGTCACCGACTGGAGGTTCTACGGTGAGTCGCCATAACATAACTCGAATTTCCTAGACAAGTAATCAACTGATATTGACCCTTCCCAGACTCGATCTACACAGAGCGCTACATGCACACACCACAGCACAATGTGGCCGGCTACGAAAACTCTACCATCACGGACATGAAAGCACTCTCAGAGAGTGTGCGCTTCTTGGTTATGCACGGCTCCTCAGACGACAACGTACATATCCAGAACACCCTAACTTTTATCGACAAGCTGGACTTGTCTGATGTACAGAACTATGACATGCACTTGTATCCTGATTCCGACCATTCTATTTTCTTCCATAACGCACATACTATGGTATACGAACGTACGTCTTTACGCTTTTCCGTTGCTAGATATTCACCTCTTTCCTTTACCAGCTCTTTTTGAATCCGTGCTCGGGGTTGTAGAGAGTAAACTAACAGTGAGAGTTACAACAGGTCTATCAAACTGGCTTATCAACGCATTCAACGGAGAGTGGCATCAGATCTCGAACCCCGTACCCGAAGAATCGATATGGAATCGGTTCAAGCGATCTCTACCATTCTTCACGCTTTAGTCTGCCTTACATTTTTGGAACGGCTACTTACCGCGTTAAGACGGATGTTAAATATAAACTTTGCAGTGTACACATACCGAATATTTACGTTAATATATCACGCAAGAAACTTCAAAACTACACATTTACAACACACACTAATCATTATGAAAATCTGAAATATCATATATCAATATCAATGAATTTTCCCGCTAATAATATGCAATCGTCTATAAGTATTTGCAATTCAAATGGATACATGAGCCATATAATGCCACCAAAGTAGACTAAAAATAGAAATAGGGAGTGAAAGTTTATGCAATGAGTCGTAGTGATATGGGTGATGCAAAAAAAGGAAAGTAGATGCAAGTATTTACAACGAGCACTTCACCATATTAGGGTATATGATGGGTATAAACAATGACAGATTAGCAATTAGCGATTACTGCCAGTCGGGGGTATAACCCAAGTAAATCACAATTCAAATGATATGCAAAATAGAAGATGTGCAACCAAAAAGATAGAAGGCAAAAGAAACGGGGTAAAAAGCCAAAACATTTTAGATCATATTGCTGTTGCTGTTGCTATTGTTGCCCTCGACACCCCTGTAAATGCTCGATTGAAGGAATTCGTCTCTCATGATGGTACTCACGTCTGAATTGCGGTATGGGTTCAATTCTTCGCGACCAAGACCACGCAGCTGCTCGCGGCCAGCAATCGATGTAGACCGACGACCACTCATGCGGCTAGGGTTAGGTAGCGGTGAAAGGCGACCAGAGGGTGAGAGACGACCATCTGGGGAGCTGGGATAGGCCAAAGTCTGACGAGGAGCGAAGACAGGGAGAGAGGAGCTGCTGGGGAGAGGGAGGAAGGATTCTGTATCTGTGGAGGTATTACTAATACCCGAGCGGATAGAGGACGGACGATGGTAGCCGTTCAGCATTGGAAAATTGGAAACACCGCTGTACACAGTCGACATGCCCGATGCAGCAGACGAACGCCACGAGTGGACAGCACTGCGAGGAATTGTTATGACTTCTTCTTCGATGGGTAGGGTTTGGCGCATGGCGGTTGCGATGTCCGTGGGCTCGGTGAGGGGTCCGCCAGCCCTGCTGGCCATGATCTTGGCGGACTTGCCAATCCAGAGCATCTGCTCGTGCTCACGGAGATACCGATCACCACTGAAAGATTTCTGAACGATATCACGGGTCATCATGCCGAGTTTGCGACGGTAGTCGCTCTTCTCGTACATGCGGCGAGTGATCTTGGCAACATCCTCTGGCGTTGGAGAAGAGGTGAGCACAGGCGCAGGCTCTGTGTCATCAGTGTATTTGCTCCATTCTCCGAGAAGGCCAAGCATTGTGATCTGCGCTTTCGCCAGGGCGTGGGCGTCGTTCGGTGCAACGACGGCACTATAACGAGAGAAGTCGTCTGGGTCGCTCAGAACGCGAAGAGATGCACCAACATCAGTACAGACCACAGGGGCACCAGTCAGAGCAGCTTCCCCCAATGCCAAGGGTAGACCTTCAGACAGCGAAGAATTGAGGAAAAGCCAGGTGTTTTCCAACACTTTCATCGGGTCTGCAGTACCTCGGAGAGTGACCCTGCCTCGGAGACCCTTGGAGGCAATAATTTCTTGACATTCGGTCGAGTATGTCGGTGCTTTGTCAATAGCACCATAGATGTCTAGGTGATAATCATCGAACTTCCACTGGTTGATAATGATGTCGGCGGCAAGAAGAGCTGTTTTGATATCCTTGGCGTACCACACATGCGACAACATGGTGACTGTTGGGCGCTGTGACTTGATCTCCTTCACAGGGGCGAACTTCTGCATGTCAGTAATACCGTTGACAACGGGGTCGACCTTCCTGCGGAAAACGTTGCGATGTTCAATGGTTCCTTGGCAAGTACCAATTTCAACTTCCCAACCCGGGTTGAAGAAATCCGCGCAAGGAAGGATGATATCAGCATGGTGCAACGTGAGGGCAGATGTGATCCGCATTAGCCCTAGAAGAGTATTTCGAACGAACGGGGAAAGTTTGCAAAGAGCTGATGACAGACAGAGGTTCGTCTCACGCCAACTAATGGCGTGATCCCAGATCTGCAAGGTACAGTTCTTCTTCATCTTGCACACAACTCCATAGGACGCGCTGACACTGTGGTGAGACGCTTGGAAGACGCTCGGTATCTTTTCGGGAATTGGAATTGAGAAAATGAAGAGGTAGCGATACCAGAGCTCCAGAGCAGTGTCAAGCGACGTTAGAGTAGGAAGCTCTGTACGGAACCACTCAGACGACGGAACGGTATTAGGCATCTCTTGTGTAAGCCACAAGTCTCTCCAGCTCTCTTTGACAATATCGCTGTTCCAAATTTGAGTCCAATGCCGCGAGTCCTGGAAGTAGGTGTTCAAATTGACTAAAGCGCGAGTTGCTTGGTGAATATCAGCCTTAGAAAGATGGATCGCACGGGCACCCTTCACTAAAGCGGTCAGAATGGGAATGAAATTGAGCTTAATGTCCATGTCACCGGCAGAGGTGATATTCTCTACTTCAGAGTCAAGCTTGTTCCGGAAAAGACCGTGTGTCGGGTTGAGGAAGTCCAAGCCCCAAAGGGGAACCACTTTGAGTGACAGAATATTTTGCTCCGTTTGGTGCTTAGGGATACCGAAGTCATTTGCTGCTTCGCAAATCATGTGCCACTTGATGGTCCTTAGCGAGTTGATCATATCACGTCGGCAGGCGGAAACACCACCTCCTTCGTTAGGCCAAGTGCCAGTATCAGCGGCCATGACATGTAAAGATTTCTCAGTATCGGAGCCAAAGTCCTTGGATCTGGTGTGGACCACCGCATCTCCCCCGGGTCCGAAGTTGAATAGATCGCTGATTTTCACCGCCAGAGGTGTCCAACTGGAGATGTTGTCATCCAAATCAGCACTGGCAGTGACAGAATCCGCGCGAAGCTCCAGGTACTTCTTTGCCCCAGCAAGGTCACCACGGTTACGAGCGCGCCAGTAAGGCACCAGTGTTTTGTCTCTTCTCAGAAGTCGCTCATCCATCCAACGGACCATAATAGCATCGAAATCCACGCGGTCTTTCCAGGCCTTCCATAGCAATGAGCGAGCACGAGAAGTAGAAACTGGGAAGCGCTTAGTTGTCAACCCTAGGAAACGGGTAACAACATTTGAGTTGAGACTGTCGCAATACAAGAGAGGATTATCGTTCACAAAGCTTGTAAGTTTTGGCTTGGCGAGGACTCCCAAGTAATCGTGTTCGATCATTGGAGGTGTCTGCACCTTCTGCCCGTTGAGCGTGGTGAAAACCGTGGGATGGAACTTATGATCGTAGAGCCAACGAGCCTCGTAGACGTCAGCTCCCTGAACGAATGTCGCTTCAGTGACTTTAGAGTGAGGAATCCACCGCTCGACCTTTTCCGGATGGCGAAGAGGGGGTGCACACCAAGAAACTGTGCAAGTTATATGTGTCAACGAAAACTCAGCACGCAATAGCTCATCCCCAAATCGAGGATTCTTGCGATAATGGTACTTGAAGCGAATGAGGTTTCCATCCCTCATGTAGGAGCCCGCTTCGATGAGACCTTTGCGGTTGTACTGGACACTTTGCAAGTTGTTTTGTCCGCGTACACAACGCCGACCCATGGGGACCCTGGTTGCCGATGCCTTGGAGAGGGTGAAGTTCTTCTTTGTCGGAGCGCGGTAGTCGTAGTGGTACTCATTAAGCACCTTGCCATCTTTGAATTCTTGCCGAATAAGGAGCAGCATATCCTTCGAGTATGTGCTGACGTATTTGAGAAGCTTTGTGCCTTCTGGTTCCGCCTTGTGCTCTCCGGAATAGTAGTAGACCTTGAAACCACCATCAGGTTCATTGTGTCTGAAAGCAGTGAAGGTACCTTCCAAACTTTGAACAATATACCGGCTCTTCTTAATGCTAACGGTAATACCCTTGGTTTCATTCCAAAGCCGTTTGACATTGGGCCGACCATGGAATAAGAAAAATGACAGACCTATGTCTTGCACCGTTTTGGCATACAGCCAGACCATGTTCAACAAAAACACAAGCGGTACCCGAATCAACGTATGGCGCTCATTCATAACATGATCGAACTCTCTTTGGAAATCGGGATCCGCGAGCAAAGCGGCGATGAAGAATTTAACCCCAGAGCCAATAGAATGATAGATATAACTCACGGATCTCTGGACAAAAGACATGACCATAGGAAGTTCTTTCGGAATGGAGGGGATATATATTGGGATCTCCGGATCTTTGATGGCTCCCGCTTCGCCGGTTCCATAGTTCGCGTAGTCAAGGATACTAACAGCAGTGGCAGCTCCCAGGTTGCAGCGTGCAACATGTACGTCTAGATCGTCCGTGTCAAATCGACAAAGACTCTCTTGGAGCCACTCCCGGCTACCATCAGATAACCGGCACGGCCTACCAAGGCAACGATCTAACAACATGTTCCTAATATTAGGGGGAAGCTTCTCCCAATGTGAGTCACACTCAAATCCAAGACACAATTGGCGCAGAAGCTCCTTCTTTGCCCAGCGCACAACGAGTGGAGTGTCAGTTTCGTCCCGAAGCTGCCGAGCCGTGGTTTCGGTCACACCTGCTGTGACAAGAGATTCAGAAAGCACCGCATACTCGTGCGGCATTCGCATCATCGATTCAGCGACTGCGTGAAGTAGAGTCTCAGCAATAACCTGGCAATTAGCACTGACATCAATCCGTTCATCCAGTCCTCGCCCAACGCAAATAGCAATTTGCAAATGACCTGACGTGCTGCAGCTCAAGGCTTGGATATTGGGACCAAGAGAACCCAATGGCACAAGTTCGAGAGATATTTCGCCAGATTCCCATGCACCTAGGGCCATGCTGATGAGCTTCTTCGATTCCGGGAAGGCCTCTTCAATTCTCGGTTCTATCCTCCGCGAAAGTAGAATATCTTTGACTTCAACACCAGGATGGGCACTGGGATCCAACCTCAACCGGGCGTCAGGAGAGACAAGCGATATTCCTTCGAAGAATGTCTGTAGCTCTTGCTGAGACCACTCGGGATCAGCCCACGGAGCGGTATATGCGTGGAATGTCTTCCCAAGCTCCACGGGTGAATCAACCTTCTTGGGCATGCCCATCTTGGCTGTGAAAAGGGAGAGGACAGCGACCGTCCATGTGGCGCAGCCCAATCCAATCACCTGTGAATACAAAAAGTCGTTACCAAAATGTACTTTGAGACCGATACCAATGGGCAATCCGACGACCACACCGGCCATCAATGGTATAAAGGCGTGGGGACCGGTGAAGATTTTCGTATACTGGTACCAGAGCAAGCCGGTGTACGACAGTACATAAGCGAAAAACATGATCATAGCTTGTACTGGTGCCTGGAAAGTCCAAATCAAAGCCGTTGCGATGGCCAAACTCCATACCAGCCACATTAGGAACTTGAAAAAAGTCTTCCAGTAAACCTGTCTCTTGAATCTGACGTCCCGTTTTTGAGAGGGCCGTATATCCTTAGAGGTGTCCACTGCAACAGCTGAATGCCTGCCCACAAGATCATGGAGCTCCTGGGCCTTAGTATCAATAAGGACGGCGCCGATGAGATAGTACGCCAACCCAAAACCGACCGCCATCCGATTGGCATCTGAAAGGGAGGTTGAGAGACCAACAAGTTGTCCACCACTCAACAACTCAACCCACTTATCCAGGAGGGCTATGATAAAGTACAGAATTCCACAGCCTATCTCTTTGCTCGATTGTCGCCAATGGATAAAGGCGTTATGTAACCGAATTCCTTTCTGAGAGTTGCGAAGGACGTCTAGCCCGACCTTGGTCTGGATGTTCCAAGAAGAGCTGAACGGAATGGGCCTAGGCACGTCTGCATAGCGACAATACCAGTCAAGAAGGAAATTTGTCGAATCCCAGTCTCTAGCAAGCTCACGGACTAGCGTATCGGTTGTGGACTTGGAAAAGAAGCTCCGTGAATTTTCTGCCAGAACATCTTTAAAGAGTGCGTCTCTTGACAATTTCAAGACAGCCGGGTCACTCAGGTTCCCAAACACCTTCTCATCGTTGTTACCATACGTGGCGATGTACCATTTTCGGATTTCCGTGTCGTCCGTCCTCCTTATATTCTGGTACCAGGTCACCCATTTTGAAGCAACGGATCGTAAGCCAAGGAGCAAAAACCCGATGAATACATACAACACAGCAATGTAGATAGCTGAGTCATGGCCACTCCATGTAGTGATTATAGGCGATACGAAAAGAATTGGGATGCAGGTGAAAATGACTTTGCGTCCAGACAGAAAACCGGTTCCGGGGTAGCTAAAGCTGGCGAGGGTGGCGAAGCTCGTTAAGTAGATTGTCAAAGCGACGAGGTAAAGATAGAAGATAATGCCAGCCTGTGGGCTTTTCACACCAGCGATAACAACGAACCCAATCAAACCAGTTGCAATAGTGAACGCGAAGCCAGCGAGTAGTCGGATGAGAACGAACATGTTTGACGCAGCAAATGCCATCGAGATAAGATAGTAGGGCCCTCCACAAGCAATCATCGTACCAATCGCACCTGACAAAAGAAGAGATATCATCAAAGCTATGGTGGCACTCTGTAGTTCGTCATGAGTCATGAAGGCGGAAAGGTATAGACCACGGCCAATGATTGTAAGCAAGATAATATCAATCAAAGCTGGAAAAGCGAAAACACCAAGGAACGTAAACCGCTGATAGCTAGGCATTGGTTTCACCTTATGGTCCGGGTTGACATCAATTTGAGCACCGGCATAAGATGTAGCCATTTCAGGCGCGCCATTAATCCAATCAGGGAGCTTTTCATCGTTGTATTCTCTCCGAAAACGATCGGAGAGCAATTTACCAAAAGCGCTAGGCTGGATATCGAAATAAGCCTCACAACGTGATCCAAGAGCAAACGATTCTGCGAAGGCGGCCGCTTGGTCCGACTGATTGTTGAACAATGGGTTACGGTCGGTCACCTCAGTGTAGATTTCATCAAGTGCTCCTTTTCTTGCAGCACAGAATAGTGCCAATGCCATGATATCGGTGTACGCATCGATATTATCGTTCTGGAGCAATTGGCAGAAGCCTTTAGATACCAAAGCAAGATCTTGTTCGCGATGATCCCTCAAGATCTGTGTGAGAGCGGTGTCCACCTGGTAGAATAGATCGAGGCATTTTGCGGAAGACGGATGTTGGCATCCGTGCTCATTGTACCACTTCACGCGAGTGTTGACCAAAACTTCGGGGGAAGCAGATCCGTCAAGATACGAGGTTGTATTAAGCTCTTTTAGCTGAGCGAGAGAAGGTGCATCGATGAGCTGCCTCCGAATATATGCACAGATGGTGTCGGAAAGCTCACTGTATGAGTCGGTCAAGGAGAGGTGCTGGAGCAGAAGTAGACGCTCTTCTGGACTCAGCATGTCGATATCTTGGACGAGCCGACGAGGAAGTGCAGTGTCATTGACGTAGTCCTGCGACCACTTGGCCAAAGCCGATTCTACCTCAAAGCAAACATGACGAGGGTAGCCTTTTGCCGATAAGAATGTATGCAGTACAGTCCCTGCCAAACCTTGTGCGTTCTTAGAAGCAAAAACTTCGATGCCATCCGAGTCCATCTGGTAAACCGCCCAAAAGCGCACGTCGGCACTCTTGCGAAGTCCAGAGTCCAATCCGAGGCTAACCTGCAAAGTACCATTAGAGGCCATGTTAGACAGTTCCTTGATCGAGGTCGCCAGTTGATCCGAGCTTGCGTTTGGGATGACGTAGGGATCTGAGCTGGTCGAATTGGGAAGAAGGTAGGAATCGTGGAACTTCTTGAGAAGCACACCGATGCTTTGAACCTTGGAAGCAGGGACCGGGTGGAGCAATCCAAGTGATTTGAGGCGCTGTTGAGATTGAAGAACTTCAGCAAAGGCGACTGCTGACGCTTCTGATCCAAGCGGGAAGCAACCAAACGAGTTGTATTCAATGCCTGCCATCGATATGGATAGTGGACTGCCTAAAGATTTGACCTGCGCTACCCACTCGGGGGGATCGCGGAGCTTGACCGTTAAATCGTTGCTTTCACCCTGTCCATATTCAGACGAGGTAAGGAGCTCTTCCAGGGCGGGAAAAAAGGGTAACAAAGTATTCCAGGCATTCATGTCAGATGCGCCATGCTTGATATGAAGATTAGAGCGCCAGCGATCGTGAGCCTTCATAATTTCGGCATCTTTCAACCATCCAAATGAGGAGAGCGGCTCCGGGATCTGGACGTTAATGGCAGCATTCGTAAGAGCGGACCTCCGTCCAATCCAAGGAATTGCACTGTAGAAGTTACACCACTGTAGAGACCTTTGAACAACAGCATTCGAGAGTTGGGCGTTGTCGTCAACTGTCTCCCACGCCATTACCACGAAATCTCTCACGCAAGCTTCGGAGACAAACGCTTTAATGGTGGGCTGCATCTTGACAATTTCGAAATAGTCACGCTTCTGGCCATCTGGTAAGATACTAGCATTCTGGATAACAACACCGGAAATTGCAGGGCTCTGCAAGGAATTACGGTCTTTCAGGAAGTCTGGCGGTGCTGTCTCCAGGTACACTGCCAAACCCAACTCATCAATCACCTCGAAAAGCCTGGTGAGAACGGTGCGGGGGAATCTATCTTCCCAATTCACAAGCACAAGTCCGCTGAAGTTAGCACTATCGAATGTCCCCGTGAGGAGGTTTTCGATCTTTTCAATTTTTGCAATCATAGAGTCCTCCTTAGAAAGGACACGATCAAGGTCGACTCTTCCCAATAGTTGCTTACCCTCGGCATGTCGAACCGCTTGGGCTGCGCCTGACTGGAAAGGATCGACAATCAGTAGGTCCCACTGATTCAGAAGTTGAAGCTGATCTCTATTTGGCGGGGAAGCGAATGACCCCAGATATACTCCAAAAGAAGACGGCTTGCGCCTTTGGATGTTTGGCAGATTAAGTAATTTGTTCGATAGATTAGCTAGGCGTTGAGAAACCTCCGGCGACACTTTCTCTGAGCGTGGCCTTGTCTGAAGTTCGGTCAGATAAGTAGCCAGACAGATACATATCCGCAACTAAAGAAAGCCCTACCTGAAAATACTTGTAAAGTTTTTTAGATCCAGAGTACAGAAGATACAACGATCCCGTAGCCACACAAGCTATTAGAATGGCAATGAAGACCTGTCATGCCATCTGTCAGTGAGATGTGAAGCAAATAATCAAAAACATATGCGACAATCACTTACAAATTGCCACCAATGATCTTTCATCTTATCCCACCCTAGGGGTGAGACAGGAAGAATTTCGGCCATCCTGGTCAGATATTGAAGGCCAATCTCGGGGATTAGACCATTAAAACGAGAGACTGGATGATGAACGAAAGTAAAGAGGTTGGAAGATTATGCCCTTAAGGGCGTACGTCGCTAAAAGAAAAACGGTCACTGTCCTAAGTGCTCATGACAACAACGTCTTGCCGCTTTACGGGCGAATGTCAGATGAGATCTGAGACCTTTGGAAGTGAATATGAACGAATGAGAATGGATGAAACAAAGATTCCGGAAGCGGGTGAATAGAAAAGAAAAGGAAGGAAAGGGAAAAAGAAATTTCAAAGCAAAAGAGGGAAAAAAATAATAATTTGTAAAAAAGAAATAGGATACAACAAGCTAGAAGGCTGCGTGAATGAGAAAAAGATGTTACCCAACCATGCATTCATCCATCAGCCTCTGCACTCTTCGCTTGTACTTCTTGAGAAAGAAAGTAAAGTATCCTTCGTACTTAGCCTTACTTAGTCTGCAGATGGCGATACGGCTAGTTTTCTCGTACGCTGAATTTCTCCTCTCTAATTATGGAACCACCCTGACTGGTGTGGCGCCTTTTGATAGTGCAGGTCTCAAGAGCGGACAAAAATAGCGAGCGAAGGAGAGCTAGTCCGACCCTAAAACTGGTTAGGGTGTCGAGGTTAAGAAGGTTAATATCCAAAAATCCATTATAGGAATAGTATCATCAGGACAAATCTCGGGCAGATGCCATGCGCCGTGGGGAGGGGGGCAACATCCATCGCAAAGTAGCGTGGCAGCCAGCCAACTAACTGTGGACATGGTTGATGGAGACAATCCGACAAACTTCTCGGCCAGCACCGAAGTCAAAATGGAACCGTAACACTCATACTGACGGTGTGTGTAAGTCATGCAGAGCAGCGGACAGTTTGCCTCCAAGTTCATTGGGACCGAAGCGAAGAGTTTTCCCCCCAAGTCATTGATCATTGGGTAACACAATAATCGGGTTCGATGGCCAATGGAGACTTTCATGATTATTGGCTGTTTTGAGCATAAGTGGATTGAAGTACCGTCTGGGTCAAGGAGGCGGTTGTTATGTCTTAGAACGTACTAAAATAATAATAGTAAATCAAAAAATAAATACAAAAAATAAAAACATTGAATAGAATAACTTTCATAGGTATGAAAAGAATAAAAAAGTGGGTGAAGATGGGCGGAGATGCAACTGACCAAACAGAGTAAAGAGTGGTGGTTGTGCAGAGGTATTGTTGTTATTTTATTGGAAGTATGGAAGTACTTTTACGTTGACGTACAGAGTATGAAGTACAAGTTAGGGTTTTGCAAAGTTACCAGCGTTTGATACGCAACGCTGGTATTTCCTACCTAACCTGTATTGCCGGTATTTACAGAAGTGTCCTGGTTATCACGCTAGTGTTCCATGTATTTTCTAGGCCCTTTTTTAGGTGAGCACACTAGACGAGAATAACACAAGCCGTTTCTCTCTCTTGATATCGGGCAATATTACAAAATTATTGTTCGAATAATGCGAGTCAGCCTGCATAAAGCCGACAAGGTTTCTCCGTCTGTTTGACCCATCCATCCGTCTTTTCTCGGTTTCTCAATGTCTTCTCTTCGCTCGTTTTCCTCCAGAAGAAGAATGTACCCCACAGCTCGCCCCTTTCATCCATCTTATCGTCTCTTGGAAGAGTTTGAGGCTCCAATTCAGGACACGGAGACCCTTGACTAATTCGAACAAGAGCTGTGTCTTGGCAGTTGGTTTTGACTCTTCTCAGCCCACTGTTCCTGTGCCACCAGGATGTTTAGCAAACTATTGCTGAGGGGCTTTGGCACTCTCTCCTTTCCCTGGTTGAGCATTGTCTAGTGCAAGGAATATCCACGATGTTGACTGGGGGCTATGGATTCAACTGACTACACTGACTCCTTCGGTGGTGTTAATGCAATTTCCACCCATGCAAGCCATCGGCTATACTATGTCCCCCCCCCCCGTAAGACGGATTAGTCCCCAACCGGTTGATCTTGGCATATCCTGAATCGTCTTTCGGCAATCCTTACCTGTTAGGGCTTGAAGAAGTCCAAGCAAAAAAAATAAAAGTAAAAGTAAAAATAACAAAAAACTCCGTAGCCGATCGAATTCCGTAAAAAGATAGTCCTATAGTGGAGCCCTTCGGGTGGGCTTCGATCCCAGAGAGCTTTTCTGCCATTCATGTCTGTTGAGCGATAGGCTATGGAGCCCTCTAGCTTCCACGACAAAATCGATGTATAAAATGTGATTGTGCCCGCATCTACAGGATTGAAGATCAGCAGACATTCTCGTGGATTGGGCCCAACACAGGTCCACACTGTCATTCGTTATCATTCGCCTTCATTTTCTGCATCGTGTTTGATTCCCTCCACCCCTTTGAGCTGCCTTTTGGAGCCTGGACCAGATTCCAATGGTTCTCCCGTGGCTGCTCAGAGCTGGTTGTTACTTCGGACTTATAACTTGCGACACTCCCCCAGGTGTTTGGCCTGAAGGCATCCCAAGTGTAATCGCTCCTGTGCCTCCATCACAGACCTCTGGAGTCACGAGCAGCTCTCCCGACACTACTTCGTCGGCACTGTCGTTTACCTCTACCCCAATTGTCACGGGGTCGTCGTCTTTCGTTACTTTTCCTTCCAGTATTACTCCAACATCTTTACCTTCGTTTACAAGCACGTTCGTTTCTTCTGCTTCGAGCACTCCGGTTGTGAGTGCATCTCCCACGATGTCTTTGACTGCTTCTTCGTCGAGCATTATTCCTTCCGCATCACCGTCCGCTTCAGTTATTGCCTCCGGTAATATCGCGGCGAATATCCTGGTGATTGCGAAGGACACTGTTGCTGCTAATGTGGCCACCTCCGGCCTCAATGGCTATGGTATTCCATTTACCACTTTGGTCGTTCCGCAGGCAGGCGTTACTCTGCCAGAGCTGAACGGCACCTCTGGAGGAAACTTTGGAGGTATCGTGGTTGCGAGTGGTGTAAGCTACGACTATGGTGGCACGACAGGCTTCCAGAGCGCTCTGACTACCGACCAATGGAACCAGTTGTATGCTTATCAGCTTGAGTATGGTGTACGGATGGTCCAGTACGATGTGTACCCTGGACCCAAATATGGTGCCTCTGCTGTGGGTGGAGGATGCTGTGATACCGGTGTCGAGCAGCTTGTATCCTTCTCGGACGTGAGTGAGTTCCCCTCGGCTGGTCTGAAGACTGGTGCGGGTGTCAGCACTTCTGGGCTCTGGCATTACCCGGCATCGATCAATGATACCGCCACGACAAAGGAAATTGCTCGCTTCGCCCCCAACTCGGTCTATGGTAGTGAAACCACCGCTGCAGTCATAAACAACTTCAATGGCAGGCAGCAGATGGCTTTCTTTTTGTCCTTCGACACAACCTGGAGTGCAACTTCCAACTACTTGCAGCACGCATGGATCAACTGGCTCACTCGCGGTCTCTACGCTGGCCACCGCCGCGTGAACCTGAACACCCAGATTGATGATATGTTCCTCGAAACTGATATCTACAAGCCCAATGGAACTACCTTCCGTATCACCGTTGCCGATATGAATGGTATCTCTAACTGGCTTCCGACCATCAATGCGAAGATGAACGCTGGTAGCTCCTACTACGTTGAGGTCGGTCACAACGGTAACGGTAACATTGAGGCCTCTGCCGGAGTTGACGGCGATGTCTGCAACGGAGGCGGCATTGAGTATGATTCGCCCCCTGACACTCCTATGGAGTTCAAGAAGCCTCTGGGTACCGGCACTGATCTTTGGCCTTCGACTGCCACCGCTTACAACTGGTCTCCTGACTGCACTAAATTGGACGACCTTTTCATCTGGTGGACCAACCCCGAGAACCGCGACAAGTACGGCCACATCTCCCACACCTTCACACACGAGGAGCAGAACAACGCTACTTACTCTGACGTGAAGAAGGAGATCTCCTACAACCAGGCCTGGCTGAAGCAGAGTGGCTTCTATGATGCCAAGTACTTCACCTCCAACGGTATCATCCCTCCGGCCATCACTGGGTTGCACAACGGCGATGCCCTGCGTGCCTGGTATGAGAACGGCATCACCAACTGCGTTGGTGATAACACCCGCTCACCGCTCCTTAACAAGCAGAATGGAATGTGGCCTTATTTCACCAACGTTGCCTCAGATGGATTCGACGGCATGCAGGTGAACCCTCGCTGGGCCACTCGCATCTACTACAACTGCGACACCCCCGACTGCACTGTCCAGGAATGGATTGACACTTCGGCCGGCAGTGGTGACTTCAACGCCTTGCTGCAGACCGAGAAAGCAGACACCATGCGTCATCTCTTCGGTCTCCACCACGATGGATACATGTTCCATCAGGCCAATCTTCGCAACGCCGATGTTGACTCGATTACGATCAACGGCGAGACTGGCCAATACTCGATCTTCCAAGCTTGGGTGGAAACCCAGGTGCAGGAATTCGTGCGTCTGGTTAACTGGCCCATTGTGACCATCACACATCAGGAAGTAAGTCATGAGGCCGTTTATTTTCCCCCTTGATGATCTCTAAACCCCGCAGTGCTAACCAATCAACCCCAGATGTCCGCGAACTTCCTCGATCGTTACCACCGCGATCAATGTAACTACCACTTGCAGTGGGAGATCGCAAACAAGCAGATCACCGGCGTGACACTGACCGCCAATGGCAACACCTGCAATGCCCCCATCCCTGTCAGCTTCCCTGTCGCTGTCACGGATACCAAGGGCTTCACCACCGAACAGTACGGCAGTGACCCACTGACCGTCTGGGTGCAGCTCTCGGGATCTCCCGTCAGCTTTACTCTCTCTACTCCTATTTCTTTGTAAATGGGTTGAATTACGCATGATTGGGGTAATTATGGATGGACTTTTTTTTGGGATTCCTGAACCATAATACTTAATGTTTGTAATGGGTTTAGTTTTAGCGATAGTGAGAGTAGGAGATAAACAAACATGGTACATACACACAAACATTACTACTACATCTTAAGCCTTTGGTATAATATTTTGACCGTCGGCTGTAGCAAATTCCGTCAAATCCCCCCCCTCCTGACATAAAGCAAACCCACCCCCACAAACAACAACAATGAATGACCACAAAAGCAGAGCGTAAATCCTTATCAAACAAAACTATCACCAGGATCCAATTAAAAACCCAACTGACAAACATCAATTTCCCCAGGCCCCCAGAAAGAAAATATCCCCCTTGATTCTATCATCCCCATTTACCCTTCCAGGTAAGACACTTCCCCAACCAACTCATCCCACTCGTTCCCAAACCAACCAACAACAATCATACACACATCCCAATTAATCTATTTTGCCACAACAACTTGGCCTAGAACTCCCAAGGTGAGGCAATCGTTGGTTCCCTCCTTCTTTCTCGCACTCCCTTTCTCCTCCCTTTCTCCTCCCTTTCACCCGTCCAAGAGCTGGATCCCACCTATAACGCAGACTCAAAGTGAGACATGGAGAACTTGGCGGGACTTTTGATTTGGTTTGTCTCCTAAGGACTTTTCCTTGTTTTGATCCTTGTTTTCTTAGGGTTTTAGCACCTATACCTAATTTTAGTGAGTTGGGGGCTAAAATTATCGATTGTCTGTTTGACCATTAGCCCCAGTTATTGGAATAGATTAACTGTCAAAGTCGGTGAGGGGCAGTGATTGGACCATTGCTTCTCAAATGAATGGATAGTCTTTAGTACCTAGCTAGTACTAAAGTCTATGGTCTGACACTTTGACTGGTATCAAATAGCTCCCTTCGATCTCTCAACGCAACACAAAAAAAAAAAAAAAAAAAGGAAAAAGTGTAAAATGATTGATAATCATTAGAATAGAATACTCTATCGCTCTTTAACTTTGGCCACGTCATATCGAGATCATCATATCGGTATGACATGACATATATCGTTGCACAAGGATTAATCCCCGAGCGAGATGCGCCCTGTCTACCGTCGCGCAGTACAGCACAGCGAACTCCATATCTGTGCATTTCCGTATATAAAGTCATGTATATGTTGGACGTCAATGTGTCAGTGCGGCATCAGGCATGACTCGGAAAAAAAAATATACAACTAAATTATTAACTAACTACCATGGAAACAAGAAAAATCTGACGAGTGGCCCGACATTTTCTCTCAACTCTCCGGTTCTCCTCTCGTATTCGGCTCCAGGGTGAATCTACTGGAAACCAACTATGAACTATAATATGACTTGATCATGGTGCGGTGAGGTCGTACAGGCGAAAACGGGGAAAGTCGGGACATGCCATCGTCGATCTTGGCTTTCCTCCTTTTTTCTCTTCTTTTCTTTTCTTTTTCTTAAGAGGGCGGGGGTCTTATTCTCCAACTGCCTAATTTGACATACACTTGTACATCCTGTACTATGCACGTTCATACTTTTTTTCTCCTTCCGACGTTACGGTACATAGAACCCAACCAGGCCGCAGGACAAGCTTCAGCCAACTGCCAGGGTCCGTAGTTACTGTGCTGGCGGAGTATGACTGGTCCAAAAGGCAACCATGCTCCTCTTCTTCCCCGGCCGACTGGAAGAGAGAGCTCAGAGCGCAGCCCTACTTGCTTACTTGCTTCACCATCGCCCAATTGACCACTCTTGGCACGCTCGTTGTCAACCTGCCTGCAAGGACACAGAGCCTCTGGTAGTAAGTAAGTCGGTAAGTCGGTACCTACGTCCGAAGGAGATGAAGGGTAGAATTCCAGTCGATTGGTTCAGGCGAAACATCGGCCATGGCCGAGCTGGGAAACTTGGAAAAGGTTGGTAGTTACGGATAGCGCATAGTTGATAGCCGGTTCCTCCGCGCCACTGAAACGTGGTAGTGGGGAAACAAAGAATAGCATGCCCTTCATTTCGGTAGGTGGAGATGCTAAGGAGGTTGATAAACCCGAGCTCTCGCACTTTCGATCCCATCTTTGGAGCCGAACTAGGACCGATCGCGTCTAGCCTCCCTCATGTTCCTCATTCGGAACCTTAAGCCGACAAGCGACTTTTCTGTTGCTTTGTTGCGGCTCGCCGCTAGTCGGGCTGGACTCTATACGAGATGGAGGGGCGGCTTCGTATCGGAGAGGGAGCAGTTAACTGATCCTGAATCAGATGTATTGACGTTAAGCTTCAATGTTGACTCCTCATGCATGAAAGTAAGTTATTTTGGTAAGTAATGATTTTTGTAAAGATACGACGGTATGTATGGGGTATGTATTCTACAACCGCGCCAGGTACCAGTACATACGACCCACAATTGATTCGGGACTTAAGGGTTAGTGTCCGTGGATTGACAGTGGATTGATTGATCAGATTTACTCGGACCCTACCCAAGGAGCTAAGGGATTAATTGGCAGAGTTCCAGACCAGACCGACGGAAATTCGGGACGGCAAAAATCAGTAGTTCCAAAATCCCACCTCGCACAAAGAAAAGAAATGAGAAGAGGGAATGACCTGGTTAGTCAGACGAATTTAATCAATTTTTGTCAGCAGTCCTTGTCCCAGAGTTTTTGTCAATAATCATGGATGTTTTTTTGTTCCCTCTCACCCTTTAATTCACTCACTAGTTGATTTGCTTAGTTAATTTGCCGACCTCTATTTCTTAAAAATAAAGTATGCTTGTACTCCGTATGACAGCCGTGTTTAATTCTATGAATATCTTGCAGAAAGGCTTAGACTTCCCAGTAATCATTAATAGCAGAAGTCTCACCCACTGACAGGCAAACGAAGTTTTTGTTTTCCCCTTGGTAACCGGGTGATAACTGGTGGTTCAATGTCAGGGATCCCGCTGACATGCTTGTAGACCCTGAGCCCAGAACCCTTATTGGCGCCCAAGGCCCCAAAGGGAACAAAAAAGCGATGGAAGATCGCGGAGGCGAACTGCAATAGTCTCAGCGCTAGCTAGGCTCCCGAATTTCTCTGGCCTCTCTCCATCCATCTTCTTTCTCTTTTTTAAGCCATCATTCTTTAGGACGCAGGGTTGCACAGCAGGTGACCTTGAAACAACAAGCCACTGTGGCAGAGTCCATTGTTTGGACAACGACTGCCAGCCGCCGTCCCTATCTAAAGGCATTCACTTGCCTTAATTCCAACGACGGGCAAGGCTTCTTCGCATCCCATTCCTCGAATATCTTCATCGCAATTCCAGAGCAAGCCACTTCATAGTATCGTGTAACAGTTCGAAGCATTTTCTCTTTGTTCTGCCCTGGTCTGTTTATTTAACGGCAGCCTTGCGCAGTTCAATCTCTACGCCACTTCATTTGCTCTATTATCTTATCTTCTGATCTTAATCTCAGGTTCTCTGTTTATAACTTCCCTCGAACACCCGCATCTCTCTACTGCTGTTTGTGTAAATCAAATCGCGGGTCGTGGCTTTCTTTCTCACATTTTTCTTATTGAAACATTTTTCCTTTCATAGTCGTTCCTTTATTAATTTTTATTCCTTTGTGAATTAACTGCACCATGGTGGGCGCTATCGATGAGGCCCTTAAGGGCAAGGGACAAGCCGCAACAGGCTGGAAGACCTGGTCTGTCAAGAAGAGAATGCTGATTATCGGCTCTGTTTTTCTCGTGATCGCTCTTGCTATCGGTCTGGGAGTCGGTCTGGGAGTCGGTCTGAAGAAGGGAGGTGGAGATGATGAGGGCGAGGTTCCACCCACCACTGGAGGGGGTGTGACTACAGCCAAATGGCAACCGGCCGTGGGAACCAGATGGCAGATCGAGCTTCTGTATGCTCTCAACGACACTTCCGTGGACGCCGACATCTACGATATCGATCTCTTCAACAACGACAAGTCGACCATCGCGAACCTGCAAAAACAGGGCCGTAAAGTGATCTGCTACTTCTCCGCGGGCAGCTATGAGAACTGGAGACCCGATAAGGACAAGTTCAAAGATTCCGACATGGGCAACACGCTCGACGGATGGCCAGACGAGAAGTGGCTCAACCTTAAGTCCGAGAACGTGCGTAAAATCATGACCGCGCGACTGGATATGGCGAAGGAGAAGAACTGCGACGGAGTCGACCCGGATAATGTCGACGCGTACGACAACGACAACGGCATCGACATGAGCAAGGAGGACTCAGCCAACTTCATGATGTGGCTCGCGAACGAAGCGCACGCGCGCAATATGTCCATCGGGTTGAAGAATGCCGGAGCGATCATCCCCGCAGTGATCGACAACATGCAGTGGAGCGTGAACGAGCAATGCGCGCAATACAACGAGTGCAACACCTATGCCGCGTTCACAGCCAAGAACAAGCCCGTCTTCCACATCGAATACCCCAAGGGCGACGATACGAACAACGAGGAGCAGGTCAGCACCCAGCAAAAAAAGAATGCCTGCGATTTCGAGGGCTCTGACAAGTTTTCCACCGTCATCAAGAACATGAAACTGGATAATTGGATCCAGACTTGCTAGTCATGTACAGCTGACCAGCATCTGGGTGATCTGTTCAATCAGCGTGGGCGCCGGGAGTTTGAGTTTTGGATTCCATCCCCCTCCATCCACATATTTCGTTTGAATATGATGTAATCGATTGGCTTTATATATTGAAACTCTCATTAATGTATACGTCAATGCTTCGCGCTACCATATAAACGTTCCACGTGATGTAATGATCTACTATAGTAACCCCCATAGTCCAGCCTGGACACAAACATAGCCAATGAGTATGCAAAATATATATTAACTGAAGTTGGATATCAACCAAGACTGATACTACGTAGCAGAACCCCCTCCAACTATACCCCTCAATAAAAGCCAAATGAAGCCAAATGTTACAAAGAAATGATAAAGACCCTCTACACAAAACATACAAAAGTTAACCACCCCAACAAGAAACAAAACCCAGTTCATATTCACTCACCTCCCCCCACAAAACCTCGGCATTGTCCTTCTCAAAAACCCGAAGAATACTCCAGACTCCCACCCTATACGTAAAACACAAGCCTCAAGTCCATCAAAGACCTTCAGAAACACCGACCAAATCCATTTACAAAGTAAAACCGGAGTATCTCCCGTCCACCCCAAAACGGGAAACATCGAATACAACTCGGCCACCTCGGCCCATATTCAAACACAATAGCCCAGGCCCAGCTCAGTCCAGCCAGCTAGCCCTCCCCTCCC
>MBFL02000357.1:0-35242 GCA_001696595.2 Aspergillus hancockii | reverse complement strand
CGCGGGCAACATTCCACACGACCCTTAAAAAAAGTTCATGTGACCTGTGTTCACGCCACCTCCAGATCGCTTTCCGTTGGGCATAATAACTTAATACCCTGACCTATAACAGGAACAACTCTCATGTTAATGAACACTGTGACGTAGTTTAATTCCTTAGTTTAAACGGAAATAAAAGTAAAAAGTAAAAACGAAAGACCACTTGCCGGTCGACAGGACTGGAAAATATACCCTTACTTGAGTTGGTAGGTTGATGATTTGTTTGGGCCCTTTCTGTAGATCACGATATTGTTGTTAATTTACCATCCAATCTTAGACAGAGAAGTGTATGTCATTCGAGTAACCGTTCGGAATATTCGCCACTCAGATAGAGTATCCAAGGAAATACAGAGTACCTCTATCGGTACATCTTTTCATCAAGCGCCTCCTTAACATGTTTTAGTAGATAATAGTTTGACACAGACCAGTCCAGTGTACTCACTCCATCTAGTCGTACCAAGGCCAAATTCATCAACGTGGTTCTCTCGCTTTGCTTCGGAAGGGCCTGCCGTCACATATGCACTAAACGCTTTATCCTAGTCGCATGATCTTTTGAGGGTGCCTGCACCAGTAGGAGCAGCATATAGCTTGAAACAGTAGCAAACCCGATTCGGCCCCCTAAATTCAGATAATATCATCTTAGACAACCGAAAAGAATTAAGCAAAGAATGGGAGATGGGTACAGAAATACCAATATCCGGCCAAGTCACTACATGCCATCCTCGTCACCAATCGAAGCATCTTCACTGCGCAGTTCTCAGCCGCCTTCAGAACTGCGCTCCCGCACCGTTCTACAGGATATATCAATTGTTGGTGTTAGTTTTATTTCTTTTGACTCTGTAATATGAAAGACGTAGTTGTCGAGTGTTGCTGTGAATTTAGTCTGAGCTTCTGGTTTTTTGATTAAGAGCGGTGGAGTAGCGGATCGGACCATCGGTCGCAGTAGTGTGCGGAATGTAAAAGCTCCCAACAGCATGTATGCAAAGTGAAGACAGTTTAATTGAGGCTCTGTCCCGTCTAAAGATGCGAATAGTCTATTCTGTAGTCTTAGCGATGCCGGGAAGTAGATATACTAATCCCTCAGTTTCTGGAGTAACGGGGAGTGGTATTGAGGGACTCAAGGAAATTCGATAATAAACGTTGCGAGGCTCGCAAAGCGCTATAGTAAACTTTAATATTAGCGATACCCGGTTAATTTGACAAGGATGCGATTTACTGAAGCGAATGTTGCATTTCATCTGCAATCCGAGATAGGCGGGCAGAACATTGAAATTGTTGGGTATACAGTACATCTTGCCCATTGAGTATGCTGGAGGCGACAATGTAGCTATTCGTGGTTCATCAAGGCGAAAATCATCGTTACCAAGGTCTGTTACATTCCATTCATGATCTCTAATAAGGAGGTCGACCCATTAGAAGGCTCCTCCATTTATCTTCGGCATAAATAACCCACCAAAGTCTCCTGCGCAGTCGTTGTTCCCAGGCCGGAAGGCCCATTGGTCGACATTCTAATTAAGGACCAAGAGATGTCGGAAGTCCGACAAGCAATCTTACAAAGGACCAAACAGAGACCCCGTCAGCAACAACACTTTCACTCTTTCCAGACGCTTTGTGAAGATAAAGAAGTCCCGCCTGAAGAATTGCAAAGTGAGGGGTATGTATCTCTTGCAGTAAAACTTCCAGCACCATGCGCCGGAGCTGTTCAGTTGGAGGTGTTAAATAAGCAGTTATAACGGAGTTACTCATCGAATTTAGCAAATTGTTGCGCAGAGGCATATATGGCGGCCAGGCGGTGTACCGGCATGTTGCTGAGGACCTGTTGTTCGAGTGTGATATGGAAAGAGGTCAGGCCGAATTGCGACCTAGAGATAACATGGAGAGTTGGGAAGATGAATTTCATAAACCCTGACAGCCAGTATATCCGTTGGTGCTTCTGAGCGTTATGGGAACGACATACAAGGAAACCAGTCTTTGACCGCATTCTAGGGAAACTAGATTGTTCAACTCGTCTCCTGAGGCTCTGACTCCTCGGAAATTGCCGTTGCTTTCTTGGTGGATTCATATAAATCGTCTGTAGTTACTAAGAAATGAACAGGTATCTTTTCATCAAGTGGAACTCCGCCTGCATTTCGGAAGTGTACTTGATGGGACAGAAGGAAATCATAGTCGTCGAACTTTCAGTGTTGGAGAAGCCAAGGATCTGATTCACCTAACGCTCCAATAAACTTGGTATGAAACCCCCTTTCAACTGATCCTGGAGGCCGATCTTGGAACTAGTAAGCTGCTGGGACCCCTGGGAGGGGCTCGTTTGATGGAACTTCCACTGGATTGGGGTCAACCGAAGGGTCGAAGGAGAAGATAGGTTCTGATTGGCATCGTGCAGAGTAATGCGTGCTCAAAGTAATATTTGTTTCTTCTGGGGGTTGTGCTGCCGGTAGCTGATGCACAACTTGAAGGCCACCGAAGGTGCATAGAGAACCAGAAGTTTGATATCTCTCACAAGCACTTCCCTTCTCTGCCTGACATCTTAGCTTTTTTCGACGGCATAAATCGCAGGGTGGGTGCCGTTTAGACCGATAGGGGCGAGCGTAGTTCGCAGTGTGAGGGCTACTTTTGTGCCTTGGGGGAAGAGACTACCATAACTCGGGATGTAAGGTATTCGGCGGAAAAGTGGTTGGTCGGATCTTGAAGACGTTCAGCGAACTGATGCTTTGATTCGTTGGAATATAAAAGAACGGTGAACTTTGACCCAAGCCCGGCTGTTCTAGGAGGGCGCAATTTTATTGAGGAACCAGTTAATGAGTCTTGAACAAACGCCAATCAGCTTCACAGTTGGCCCGATGCAGTTGCTGAAAGACAGGTATAGTAATTGATGATAGTCCCTGAGGAGCTTTGGAGCTGAAGGCCTGAAAACTTGGTTATAGTATACGATGTTGTCCCTACTGTTATCAGGGCAACAGTGGTCAGCTGAAAGTCAATGCTACCGTTTTAATATTCACCAAGTTCTACAAAAGCAATAAAACACAGTCAAAAATTTATATAAGAACCAAAGGCTTTCCGACTTATGTTAAGTTTATGGAAAATATCTATAGATCGTCATTTTCTTTTTACGGGTGGAATATCCATATTCGGCCAATGTGTTCTTAGAGGCGCAAGAGTGGTCCCTATGACAGAAGGACAAATAAAAGGAACAGTATACGGAAACAGTTAATATAGAAGAGGAAAATTCAATTTCTTTGTACTTCTATAAATTACTCATTACATTTCATTATCCAAGCACTGCCTGGCAGTCGCGATTTGCCCTCTTCGCAGTACGATCTCTCAACTTATCTGAGACACTTCCGCTAATGCGCAGACTTATCAGACCCTAGGTAATCCCATAGTAACAATACAGGTGAGGCACAGATTGAATGACAACCTAATGCTCCTAGAACACTGTTTATGTTAAGCGCCGACCTGCAGAATGCCAAAGACCTTCTCACAAAGTACAAGTCGGGCTAAATCCAGAACATGACCCCCGAGCTGTGGCAGGCTAGAAAGATAGTCGATTCAACGCTGCACCCCGATACAGGCGAGCCTGTTCTTCTACTTTTCCACGTGTCATGTTATGTCTTCCCCAATCTAATTGTCACTGCGGGTATGCTTATACCCAGGATGAAGGTGAAGTTGGACAACGCAATACCTCCTTATGGCGTTTTAAGATGTGCTAATATAGAACTCGACTGTGGTGGAAAGGTACCTTGGCCTGGCAGATTGCCAATCAGTCTCTGAATGTGGTTATTAACAGCGCAAACGCGAACAAACCCACCCCTCTCTCCACACCAAGCATGATCAAATCGTACCTTATGGCAGTATCCGCATCTTGCTCGGTCGCATTAGGATTAAGCTCAATTGTCCCCCGTCTCAAGTCTGTTTCACCAGGTACGAAAGTCATTCTCGGGCGGCTCGTCCCTTTCGCAGCCGTTGCCAGTGCCGGTGCGCTCAACGTCTTCCTCATGCGAGGGGAGGAGATCCGCCAAGGGATCGATATCTATCCATACACTCTAGCCTCAACCGAAGAAGATAATACCGAACGAGAAGGACAAGGGCCTGCGGCAAGCCTGGGGAAGAGTTAGAATGCCGCGACTATCGCAGCCGGGGAGATAGCCATTAGCCGTGTTGTTACATCCACGCCAGTCATGGTTATCCCGCCTCTCCTTCTATTGCGCTATCAAAAGACAGAATTTTTTCTAAAAAGACACCCCTTTCTCGCGATGCCTATCAATGTAGGCCAGTTAATCTTCAACAGAAGTATCTACTGTCCCTGTACTCGTCAACTTGTAGCGTTGGCTTTGCTAACATCTGCATTCGCCCTTCCATTGCTTTGGATGTATTCCCACAGAGACTGGTGGTTGATTCAAATAGTTTGGAAGAGGTTTTTCGTGGTAAGAGAGCACAGAGCGGCCATGTTGTGTTCAATCGTGGACGTTGGTTTAATGTGAATGGGGAGGAATTAGGGTTACTCGACTTGAAATGGGACCGCAGTTGAGCCCTAGTTGGTAGAATCTTCATTCTTTGTTAGTTCCTGCAAGGTGCCGTAAAAATTTGATTCAATTGCTTCAGATTCGTTAGTTACTTGCATTTGCAAGTAAATCTCACCAAAAAATACATGTCAGGGGGTAATGAATAGTATGTCTAGTGATAGCCTACCAAGTTTTCAAATAAAGAGCCGTCCAGGTGTGCACGGGTACTTTCTCATCGAAGAGCCCATCATGTGGCTTTCTTCTGTCGATGAGTCTACTTTCCTTCACTGCTCTGTCACATCAATTCTTTATATATCTCCGCAAACGAAACTTCTCTATAGCTAATCAATATGCCCAATCACGGATCTGTTACCTTAGTTGAAGAGTACCGACAGGAAGATTGCAGTCTATCCTGAATACAGACGTTATTCTACCCTTGTTCCTATTCTGAGCAATATTTAAGACCGCTTCCAATGACTCGAATTGCCGTCGACGAAAAATTGAGAAAGTTCAACACCGATTTTGTAAGGCTGGGCAACCAGCTGCAGGCGACTGAATTACGGCACCATGTACGAAAGATGATCCTGGCCAAAAGTTACACCAAACACCTGAGAAACGATAACTTGGAAGTTAATGCTACTACGACAAATGGTAAGCATGGCAGACTTAAGTGTCATACAACGCATATCGAAGAGAGAACCTATGTCATCACCTTCGGGACTTTGGCGGCCTGCACGGACTTGCTCGGAGCTTCAGGAATCGCACGGTCAGTGTGTCTTGTATAGGCGGAAAACCCATACGAATGGCTGACATGAGACATACACAAAGCAGGTATAACCATAGGCAATGGCCCCGGTTCCAACTTTTGTGTGAATCGGGACCGGACTGAAGTTGACGCAGAAGCGACGAAGACCAACTGGTGCGGATGCAGAGAAGTAGCTCTGCGCCCCCATGACGGAACATGACAGCGAACTCTGCGTCGTTGAGTATCTTGATCAGTTTATCTATCTTTGTATCGCATAATATTTCATACTGTTTCCTTCAGTCCGCAATAGCAGTAGTACCTAGTCAATTTCTAGCACCTTTCCAGCCAGCAACTCGATACTACCACCAAAATTTATACCATGGGGTGAATGTTTTTTTAGAATAAGCTGATGTGGCTTGGAGATTATTTTTTCTTTGTTCTAGCTAAGATTTTCAAGAATACAGAGATGACCACTTGCAACTAGTGGAATGTGAGAGACCGCCAGTCATGTCTGCATCCATGTCAACCGGCTGCTCAGTTCAGCCAATAAGCGCTTGAGATGGCCGACACCCTTCCATCGGGAATTTTTGGCTCCACTTGAATCCGGTATAAAATAGATCACTGAGCTTAGCAACTCTTTTTCTTGACCGCTGCGAGGAGCTGCTTCATGCGTCTCTTTTCTAACAAAATGGAACTTCCGAAGCCCGGGCCGGTCATCAGTCCCGCAAAACGGGCACATTTCCATCGGGGCAATCTCGAAAAGCAGGAATCATTTATACATCATGATTCTCAATGAAATAGAAATTTCGCCGACAATCTCGTCTACCCAGTCGTTTTCTGCCTTTTTTCGTTCCTCTCGATCCGAATTATGCTGCATCAAAAAGAGCTGAGTTTAACTTCCCCAGGGACTTCCCAAAGCCTCCGGCTATCAAGCAATGAAAGTTATCCCGAAGGGGGACTGAGGGCGTGGCTGGTAGTATTCGGATCATGGTGTGTCATGGTCCCATCTATGGGCCTGTTAAATAGCCTGGGGATCCTACACGCCTGGACGAGCACTCATCAGCTTCAGGGTTACTCCGAATCAAGTATAGACTAGATATATGGCGCTTGTGGATGTTTCCTCTACTTCGCCGGAGCACAGGCTGGTGAGTAAGATTGCGCCGATTTTTATAAATGGTTATTCAACGATATATAGCAGGACCAATTTTCGATGCGTACAGAGCAGCCTATGTCATTATCCCTGGATCCGTTGGGATTGTAGCTGCACTGATACGCTTTAGTTTCAGCGAGGGTATGTGTGACGGCATCATTTTCTTACCTGTGCCCCTTTTCCCGCGCTATGATATACTGGTGTTGCTAACGCGGTGTTGAATGTTACCAGATATTCCTATCCTTCTGCGTCCTCGGAGGACTCTCTGCTTGCACGTTATTTACACCTGCAATTTCATGCGTCGGACACTGGTTTAACATCCACCGGGGCTGCGCAACGGGAGGCGGAATATTTCCCCTGATCATAATGTTCGCGGCTCCTAAGATCGGCTTTCCGTGGGCCATCCGCATCATTGCACTACTGTGCGCCGTCCTCTGCACATTTGCATGCCCTCTTTTAAAGACTAGACTGCCGCGCAACAAAAAGGCTGGAGTCTCCATTGACCTCAAATCCCTACGAGACATCAATTATGCATCAACCACGGTAGCTGTTTTCCTTGTCGAATTCGTCGTATTCACACCCATCACCTATATCGCCTCATACGCAGTCCACGTCGGGGTCAACGGCACTCTATCCTACGCACTAATTGTCTTCCTCAACCTGGGCGCTGTACCGGGCCGCTTTCTACCAGGCCTCATCGTTGATAAACTGGGTCGTTTTAACGTAATGGTTCTCACACCGCTAATATTTACGATATTAACACTAGCTCTGTGGCTCACGGCGGGACGCAATATAGCAGCAATTATTTGCTATGCGGCTTTTTTTGGATTCTGGAGTGGGCCAGCTATTAGTCTGACTCCTGTGTGCGTCTCGCAAGTATGCGAGATAGAAGACTACGGGAAAAGGAACGGGACGATGTTTACGATTGTTAGTATTGGGACTCTCACTGGTATTCCGATTGCAGGTGCTATTCAGCAGAGAGATGGAGAGAACTATTGGGGGGTTATTGTGTTTGGAGGTGTGCTCTACCTTGTGGCTACTGTGGCTTTTGTTGTTTCGAGGGGGATCAATGCTGGATGGTCGCCTGAGGACTGAATTTTAAGATGATAGCGATATCATAGATTAATTACAATACATAGAGGAGTTGGCTACTCTAATGATTACAATATGAGGAGCTCAGCTGATAATACAGAGTATATTTGCTTTCATTATTTTTGTTTATTAAATCTGCGTTGCATTAGCCTCGAGGATCCCTTGACAATGAGGCGATGCACAGGCGGTTCTCTCAAATACGCCGGAAAAGGGTAGATAGAGCCAATACCCACAACAGGGAACTTTCGGCGGATGGCCTCAATTATTTCATATAAGGTGCGCCTTGGCCAAAAATTCCTCTTCTTTCAAGCGGTTGTCCCTTCATGATGTGACTTTCATCGGCGAATAGTGCGTGGGGACCAATAGGAGCCCGTTTCCCCCGAGTACACTCCACTGCTGATCTATACCTGATCTATACAGAGAAGCATTGGAGGTAGACACTACCGTACCCACTCAATTATTTAGTAATGGGCTACGAGGTATGTACAGAGCATATATGTTGTAGGCTCATGTATATATTCTATGTTGTCCATGAACAAGGATATGTGATTTTTGTTGAAGACTGTATACATATCAAGCCCTTTTTAGTTCTTACATGCCCATCGATACCCAAGTTACTCAATATGATCGACAAAGCAGCCAACAAGAACTTCAAAGCAAAGATTCAGTCCTGCCTCCACAGATCGGACCGCACAAGTGCAGCGAAAGAGTCCTACACCAACTCCGAGATCACAATAGTGGCCAAGTAAGACCTGTCTGTTTTGACCATCACGGCTCCATCTATTCTGATTTGAGTATAGGGATCGGGAGAAGACTGGGCAGCATCCTCGTCACGGCACAGAAGTTGGTGGCGCTGGCTTATACAGCGGCATCCCAATCACATTTTTAGTATCTTTAGGTTCCGGTTCTGACTTTGCTTTAGGAGACCAGTGCTTTGGGTCGTGTTGTCGTGGTTGGGGACATCCTCGATGATATAGAGCATGAGAGCGGTGATATCGGTGGAGGACGCAGCATAGGAAGTTATGTAGTAGTATTGTGGTTTATTTGAGATACTCCCTTGGTAAGGAAATTTATATTGTTAAACCACTATTTATAATCCCTTGGGAGAAGCGAAAGGACATGAGGGCAAAGAGTGTAATACAGACGGTATTTCTCTACCCATCGCTCCACAGCCATAGATCCGTCTGAAGCCCGTCGCGTTCCGCATCTAAAACTAGATCGTTTGCGTTCAATTGATCTGTGACAGAGAGCATTTGATCCAGCGAAAGCCCGCAATCTCTCCAGTCTAAGTGTATTTCGTCATCATGGACAACCTGGGCCACGTTTGGGGCTGAAAGAGCTGGTGTAATCCCCGGATCTAGAATAGCTACAGAATCATTCACCCGCGCAGGCAGTTGGTCCTCAGTTACTTGTTTTGTGCTACTTCCCGGCGTTAGGGGTTGTGGTTGAGGATCGATCAACGGCTGGACTAATTCCTCTAGAAGCTCAATCTCGGACTTCCGAAGCTGTGCTACACGGTTTCCTCGAGCAATCATGTCGTCCAGGAGGCTAAATCCCATGTCTCGATAACTCGGCTCTGGAATAATGTCAGGGAGTATGGCGGATATCAGCGACAGAATGAAGAAGGACGAGAAGAGGTTTTCCAAGTCAAAGGGGAGGAAGGTTTCTAAATTAATACCGTTAGCAGCTGTACATATCAATATGTGGTATGATCAGACGAACCGAGAAGGTTCTGACCACGCAACACAGTCAAGATTCTCAAGGACTTTATTGCGGAATCAGTAGAAGCTTGGAGAAGGGTCTGGACCGGTGATGATAGTGTTCGAAATACATCGCCTTCCTCAAAACAATTGAGTCGCTCCCACAACAGCGTAAGAACGAGCGGGCGAGTAGTAACGATGATACACTTGTTGCCTGTTAGGATTTATTCCATCCTATTGCTCAGAATAGCACTCACCTGATGGCAGGACAAAGTCAGCCGCGTGGTGACGCCGGAGAGAGCATCTACGGAGTTTGAAAAACGATGTGCAAAAACGTCTTCCAACTCGCGCGAAAGATCTGCCATTTCTTGCAGGACTGACCGAACCTTTCTGAGGAAGATGCCTCCTAGTTTGCCATCCGGACTATATACATCTGGGATGCATCTGGTCAGATTAAGACATATATAAAATGCCAGGTTCCACTAACTATCAAGCACACGGGTTATGACCTGCGTGATTCTCACATGTAGACTCAAAGCAGCTTCCTTCTGGGGACACGTTCTTGGGTCCCAGAGGGGGGTAGTGATCTCTTCATCCTTGACCGCATTCGGTGATCCGATCAACGATGAGAACTTTCGGTCTAGTATATAGACTGTCCACCATATGTTTTGACACCGGTCAACCAATTCCTGGCCCAGCTGAACGACTGGAGGAGCACGGTGATGGCCTTCCACAAGTGCCATGCGCATGGCATGGCCAATCTATGGTATTTAACCGCATGCTCATCTCAAAAGGTAAAGAGAAAGCACAAGGAAAGAGGTACTCAACTTACATAGCAGTATGCAGTATCCCTCATGTCAACCGAATGGAAATAAAGTCCGATGAGAGTAAGAACCTCGATAGCTAGTACAGGGTCTTGCCATAGGCCCGTAATGTCGGGCAGAAGTGACATAGCCCTGGAAAAATACTTGGTCCAACTAGCAGCATTGGATGCCTTGCGTACCGGTGCTAGAAGAGCTTCTCCAAACGCCAGTACAATCAAGAACTGGACATACCAGAGACGGGTCTCTTGAGCTTTACGTGCGGCATCATCATAGAACTCGTAAAGATGGCGAAGAAACTCATCCTCGTCGAATAATAAGTATAAATGGCTGAAATGGAACTGTACAGTTTTGAGTATGTATAGCGCATGTTCCAGGGATGGCAATCCCCTGATGTCAGGAACCTCCTCGGAGCTGGCTTGCCGCCACTGGAGCTGGTAAGCATCGCCGTCTACAGCGAGGGGAAGGGGCTTTGAATTGTGAGGATTCAGACGAGCTTGGATGGTATGGAGAATCCGACGACTAAAGGACCAGGTCGACGTTGGTCCAAGGAACACTAAGAGGGGTCAGCTTCCTACGCTATTCTCTGTGGAAACCGACATACACCATGTTCGCTGCCTACGGCCTGTATGCTTGACGTAGGAGGGAGATACTAGAGGGTTTGAAGCAAACCGTTCGTCATATCGGTTGCCCTCTGGATTTGCTGGTGTAGACTCTTGTGGCGTCTCAGATGCTCGCGCTTGTATCCATTAGCGTATGTCTAGCGCTATGGTGGCGCTCGTATTACCATATATGCTGCCACCCCCGCTGATGCTCTCCAAAGTACGAGTCCGTTTACTTGATGGTGGGCTGCATTCGATCTCCTCAACTCTTCGCTTCAAGGAGAGAAATAATCTATGAGGCATTGTCAGTTTAGGACAGTGACAAGGAATATGCGACAAACCCCTCTGAGACAACAATTTTCCTATCTTCTTCGAAGACACAATCCTGACGACGCTGTCGACATTTATCACAGGGGTGTGTGCCCGAGCATTTCACCTTGCGAGATCGGCATCGTTGACAACTGCCGCGGGAGTGAGTAACGCTCGATTATAGCTATACATTGGGACGGGGCAGGACTGGACGTACGCATTGGAGGTTCGTTTCGGGCGCTCAGGACGATCCATATTGGTCACTACTCACTTGTTAATATGAAGATGTATTCTGTTGAACTCGTTCATTTGTTCGTTGATCGCCTTCTTGTGGTGAGTCAGCAACCCCGCATAGCCAACGAACTACAGTTAGGGGTATTTGAAATTTAGACCCCTTAGGAGGGACCGTAAGCGGGTGTTCCAAATTTCAAATACCTCCCACTGTATACGGCGATTGCGGGCAAATGCCGAACTGATAGCGTTGATAAGATTAGATCGAGACGCTCAATGTCACTGTTAATTGTGTAATCTAATCTCCTTGGCTGGTTGCAGAGATCCAAAAACGGTTGGTGACGGTGGATCTTGTTCGGCCTTCATCTCCGACAGCTGCTCTGCTATCGAGTTCTCTTTGATCCTCTGCTTTGCTTATGCTTCTAACGGCAGTCCCTCTAAGCCGATCAACTCCGCGATACCACTATGGACTCGTGCATGAGAAGTGCCAGATACAAGACTGGTGCTTTGAAATCTCTTTCCTAAATCTCCTTCCTAAATCTCCTCCTCGTTGCTCTATATAGTTGAACAAATTTGATCATTCTTAATTATGGCCTTGGAATCCTTCAATATCACCTTAATGACGCTCTCGTTCCCTTGGCGAACCAATTCAAAAGCCTGCTCTGCGTCCACGAACTTGTATCTATTAGTAATGAGACGCTTAACAACCACCTTCCCACCTGCAATCAGATCGGCCGCTGTTGAATAGCAACCGGTGCTGTAACGAATGGATCCGCGGATAGTCAAGTCACGAATGCAAGCGGTTGTGATCGGGAAAATGACGTTCTACATCAACCCGATCGATAAGCAAGACCCCCTTTGCCCCGAAATCTTCGCCTAAACCAGTGCCACTCACTTCCTGTCCCATTCCAGCCTGAACATAAGTACCTCCCTTCTTAGTCAAATGCACTCTAGTCTGAATACATGACAGCGCGCCATTTGCTTCAAGCACGACATCTGGGTCCTCACCTAGATCAAAGGTCTCTTTGATAATCTTTGCCAGCTTCTCACTCCACTCCTCAAGTATCACATCAGCCGGGGGAGGAGGAGGAGGAGGAGGAGGAGGAGGTAGAAAAGACATCATCTGCGCCGAACTTCTGCAAACTCCGCGCGAGACTGGCTAATATCGACGCCAATGACCTTTTTGGCTCCGGAGGCTTTGCTAACTGCCTGGCAAGGCAAACCGATAGGACCGCAGCCAAAGACCACTATCTTTTGGTTCGCTTTCACATTGCCTACCTTGGTGATCTGGCATGCCACTGCTACTGGTTCGACCATGGCGCCTTCTTCCATGTTCATGTGATCGGGGATCGGGTAGCAAAAATCAAACTGGGTGATGAAGTATTTTGATAACTTGCCATCGTGGGGAGGTGTTGCGGCGAAGTGATCATTTGGACAGAGATTGTAGGAGCTACTGTGACAGTGTTCACAGCTGGATTAGACGTTGGATGGGTCATGCTCTCAGTCATCAAATATGTAGACCCACTGTCTGCAAGGAATACCGGGCTCGATGGCCACGCGGTCGCCTACTTTGAGATTCTTGATGGCTGATCCGACTTCCATGACAGTTCCTGAGCTCTCATGGCCGAGAACAATGGGACTTGTAAGAATGAAGTCTGAGTAGTATGACTTTATTAGTGGACGGGTCTTCTTACAGATTGCCTCGCCACATACCTCCGACCTTGCCTCACTGCCAGTAATGCACACCCGAGCCATATATACCGGTTTGCGCGACATGAACCCGGATATCCGAGGGATCTTGTAACTTGGGGACTGGCCTATCACCAAGGGCTACGTTTGACGACCCGGAGGGCGAAAGATGGGTTCGAATCCCGCGGTGATAGAGGAAACTACATGATATATCAGTATGCGACTATTCATCGCAAATTCTGAGCTAGTTAAATTAGTCACTTGCTCCCATGTCTGAATTTGTGTAATATACGATGTAAAAGTGAACTATGCCCCGCGTTTTCGACTAAGATCGTAATAGCGATAAGGGTCAGGTTGCAGAGAACATACCTCTTTTACCCCCCGTACGCACTCCGCATAATCTTCCGTGATACCTCTTTCCCGCTCCGACACTCATCGACGTAATGCCAGGCCGGACACTTTGTCCGATCACAGCAGCAAGGGACTTCCAGCTACTAATATCATAGCCGGCTTTCTCTCCGCATGCTGCCTCCAGTTAGACTCCGCGAGCGAGGTAACAAGTACTAGTACTGCTCTGAGTCACGGGGCCTTGCCAACCCTGATCCTAGGATACCCATGTGCAATGCCCAGCATAGCCAGCACTGGCTCAACAAAATGTAGGGTATATGCTATTATTGCAGTTAAGGGAAATGTAACATTTGCATCTCCGCATTTCTGCCAAAAAGGTCTATGTACCTTTCACTTTGCTTGTGATGAACGCTTCGTAGATCACTAACTTGGCTCAAATTTTCTACTTAAGGTGTTCATGCTTCATTTTATTAACTAAAGCCCTAATCGTGGTGAACAGTAGGATCCCAAGTTGAAGGAGAATAGTCATCCGTGTGTAACAGCTTCATGTCGTCCTCATCCAATTCGAAGTCGAAAACATCAGCATTCTCTTGGATACGATCGGCAGTAACAGACTTCGGCAACGGAACAAATCCCTGCATTTGGTATATTAGTGAGTATGCTTCGAGCAAATTAATCGGACAACGGGATCGTATGCTCTACCCCTACCTTCTGAAGGCTCCAGCGAATCAGAATTTGCGCTGGAGTCTTATTATGCTTCTCACCCAGCTTCTTCAGAACGGGCTCATTCAGACGAGTTCCTCTTGCAAGAGGCGAGTATGCTTCGATAACCGTGCCACGCTTGCGTAGCCAATCAACCAACTCCGAACGAGCAAGCCATGGATGCAGTTCGTACTGCCCGACCTCGATTTTCCCCCCTCCGCCGTTCTGAATGTATTGTTCCAACTCATCTAGGTGATGAATGCCAAAGTTTGACACTCCAATTGAACGAACCTTACCAGCTTTTTGGGCTTCGACTAAAGCACGCCAGGAACCGAGACGTCCCTCTTTACCTCCAAAGGGGGAGTGAAGGAGAATCCTAGCAACGTCAGCCATGTAGAGGACCCGGTTCGGACATGAGGCAACAACTCACAAGTCGAAATAATCCACTTCCGCTGCTTCGAGACTACCCTCAATGGACTGTTTAGCAGCCTCATATCCGACAGCTTTTGGCGGAACTTTAGTGGTCAAGAAGACATCGGATCGTTGCAATCCGGCCTTTTGGACGCCGGAAAAACCTTGGCGTTCATTTCTGTACGCCGCGGCGGAGTCGATCTATGCTGCTGCGTTAGCAGTGCTTTCTTCTCGTACCGGGAATTTAACTCACATGGCGGTATCCAACACTCAATGCTTTTTCGGTCAGGTCTCCGGCAATTTCCCAGGGTCTGGAGCCATTAGTGCAAATGCTCAATGAAGACAGGGTTGTCACACCCACACTTGATAAAGCTACAGGGATATGTTAACATCTCTGTGCATTCGAAGACACTGATAGGAAAACACTGTCTAAAGCCAAAAGGTAGGACGCCACTCACTCCATATCCTAAAACAGGCATCTCATATCCAGATAGGATTTTCTGAGTAGAGTTGATGTTCAACTTTTTCGTCAATGCAGCAGACATTCTGGACATATTCTTTTGAGTACTAGTATTATTTACCTCAACTATAGTGGCTTTGTCAGATTAAAAGCCGATGTCCGTTAATAAATATACTTTTGAGATGTATTCGTTGATGGTTAATTTAATAGGTGATTATTAATTATGACATACCGTGACCCTTGAAAATTAAGGAGGTTGGGTTTATGCCGCTTTTAACTCCAAAGCCTTGAAGGCGCAAGTGGGGTCGTGGTATGTAGTATTGTACTAAGTACCTACGTGCTTGCCGTGCTCCCTAAAGGTAGTGACCACTTCAAAAGTCAATTTCCAACAGAATTTTGTCACTAGCCACACCCAATCACTTCTATGAACATCCCACCTCGCTAGCCTATTGATGCAACATGTTGGATAGACGCTCGTACGTCTAGACTGTTTCAGTCCTGCTGCCAGATGTGTGGTCTAGCACACGGAATACCCAATTACAAAGGTTTGCAGTCACTACAAGGACTTAGGCGGTAATAGATGTTGCTTTCTTTGGTTAGGGCTATGCGAATACCGTCTTCGATCCATTGGCTCTCAGGCTGTAGCGACAAGGGTGAAGTGGACCGCAGGTGCATTGTATTAGTTGATAGCTTGGTAGAATATGATTCCCACAGGGTTACACATATAATACCCAACCATTCCTTTATTGTCATACGATGTGGAGGGATAGTGGTACCGCCCTCCGCCACGAGTTGAATGAAACTTTCTGCTCGTTGGTCAGAGCTGGCAATGGAAGGCTCGTGTCCTTATTTGCCAAATGCGCAGGAAGTCACCAAACATGCACAGCAGTATGAGGACTTCGAGACTGTCCAACGACTCAAGATGTGGCTCAAGGACTCCCTTGAGACAGACTCAGACGGGTGGGTTCCGGATGATGCCTGGGATGTTGCGAAGGATGCGCACAAGGTGGCTTATGATGAGTGGATGGAGACTGCAAGGGAAATTAAGGCACGGGGCGATGCATTGACGGCGGAGAGAGGTGATCGGCTGTGGCCATTTGATTCTAGATGAGGCTAAGCTTCAACCTGAAGGGTTCCTGTTTGTCCCAGCTAGTTAATAATTGATAGAACCTTTCACCGTAAAAGAAGGTTACAAGACCACGAATAGTACTGAACCACTATTTAGGAGGGTAGATTCTATGTCGCTTTTAACCCCAGGGCCCTGAAGTGCCCCGCAAGTTGGAACGTTATAGGGTCCGGTTACCTTGTTACCCATCTGGGATCAAGTTCGGAAACGATGGGTCTCTTCCAAGGTTGGTACGCTAAAGCAAGCTGCTTACATGTCCAATGGAATTCAGCCTTTGAATCTTATGATTATGGTGTCTCGCCCCACTCTCAGATTACTGCTCATGGGGCACTTCATTTGAATTGCTTAGGAGTGCCTGACAACTACACTTTGTCCGGAATAGCTGCAAGGGAGGAACCTACGCTGATATCGTAGGCCTGCTTGTAGCACCCAGTGGATATGACTCGCGAAGGATTGTAGAAAAGAATTCGTCTTAAGGGATTTTTCCGACTGAGGGATATTCTATACGGGGCAGCAATGCAAGGAACCCCCAAGAATAGCATGCTCACAAGAAAGAACCAGCTTAAATATAATGCTCACAAATGCTACCTTAGCTATTATATCTTTATTTCTTTATGTGTCATTATCTGACGGTATCTGACAAAGGTAATTTATTGAATATTGAGAGCAGATCAACTTTCCAAGGGCACACAAGAGAGCGTAGGATACTTAATACTTGACTATGAAGTTCAGTTTAATGAGTCGTTATTGAACAACACAAACATACTATCATTCTCAGTTTCCTGAGGCTGCACTTAGAACAAGCTAACTGCCAAGGTAAACTACATAAATTCCGGGAATTCCTCCGCAGTCCACACTTGCCAAATTAACCTTTCTCCGCTAACAGTACCGCTTCTCATGATTCCTAGAGCAGTGCGAGCCCTTTCTAGGAGGGGTTTACCTTCCACCATCCGTTGCGTATTTGGCTCGATCGCACCTTGAGCGAGGAGAGTAGACATGATCTCTGGTTGAAGATAGTCTCTCAAGAACGCATTATAAGAGTGTTATTTTTCAGCAAAGGGGCCGCTATTACATCTAGTTGAAGATTTATTACTTACCGATACATAGGTGTAGCTCACTATAACATGGACTTCGACTCCTGATGCCCAGGCTGCTTCACTGGAGACATCGGCAGAAAGCTGTAGCCCAGCCGAGTCCGACGAACCGCTAATCACGACAGGTAGAACAGCTGCAACGACTGAACCTGACTGGGTGGCAATCTTAGAAATAGGAAGCAATGAGACGAACTTTGAGTCCACACAGTCAAAGGCGTGGATATTGTTGGAAGAGCTGTGGTTACCGATGGAGGTACGGATTAAGTCGACAACACCAGGATCGCGATAATCAAAGGCATGTTTTGCACCATATCCTTTAATCTTGTCTGATGTAATGACGTTTGTGTATCCCCAGTACTTCAGAATTTGGACTGCAAATTGTCCAACTGAGCTGCCGGCTCCCCAGACCAGGATGGGCGTACCCTGGCCCTGAGTTGCAAAATTTTCAGGCCGTGGTCAAGGCAGTGCAATCCGAACGAGGTTAGAAATGCTGTGCAAAAGTTCGTTGGCAACGTCACAGCGGCCGACATTGTAGTACCCTCTGGCACCTGTCTAATCTGTCAGATTTTGTAGTGAACACAACAGATGGACGACATAGATGAGGCTTTGCCAAACCTTCCCAAAAAGGTGTTCTGACGCTGTTACATATACCTGCTGGCCTTTTTCTTTCTCGTTATGGAAAAAGAATCCGAACGCTGGATCGCCAACCTTCAGGCGCTTGGCAGCTGGACCAACCGCCACCACCGTATCGGCGCCACTGTCCCCAAGAGATTGGGGGAACTGAGCCATCAACCCGACATCAACCTGGTAAACATCTAAAGGTGCAGAGGGGGTCCATTCCACTCGGACTTGGACCTCACTCTGTTGAGGCTTGTGAGTGGAAGCTTGCTCAATCGTTAATGGCTGTTTGATGCCATTGATGGTGACCGCGGGATGAGTAGCCATATTTGTTAATAGACGTTTTCCTTTCGGTAACTTCCAGGGAATAATAAATTGTTCAGTGAGAAAGATAAACTTGGATCCTGGCCGAAAGCCTTGATTTTATATTGTAGCTCGAGGACCTTGGACTACAAGTGCCCAACAGTGAGACACACATACCATGCATTCTCCATGGATTTGCAGCATTAGTAATGTGCGCATTGGACATTTACTTTTCAAGGGGTCTGTCTCTACAAATCAGAGATTGTACTATAGGGTCCATCATTCTAGAGTTTGGAAGTCAGTCGGACACCGGCTTAAAATCCGAATATCTACGAGACCCACCATCCCAAGTGGTACGAGCATCACGTATCCCGTATCCATGGATCAACCTTCGTATGCTATATTTGCAAACCCTTGCGTCCTCTTATTGGCCATGTAAGCAGCTCACTTTAGTGCAGAAGTTAACTGTTCCCTCAGCCTTCTTTTACTGCGATGTCTATCTTCAAATGCCGATCGCTAAGTGAAGCCGCTAGTAGGTACGGTTTTCTAAGATGGCAATTTCCGTCACGTCGTCGATCTCCCCTTAAAAGGCTTCAGCATCAGTATAACGGGTCGCAATTGTCTATCTATCATAATACCAAAAGGAAAGCAAGGTAACAACCAGCGAATCAGATAACTCACTGGCTTAGCAGCATCATTGGTCTAGTGGTAGAATTCATCGTTGCCATCGATGAGGCCCGTGTTCGATTCACGGATGATGCACTGTTCTTTTTGACGTCAATCTTTTTTGTCAGGTTCCAAAAAACTGGCATCAAGCTGTGCCATGTAGTAAGTAAGTAGTACTACTACACCTTGCTCCCAAACTGGATTCTTTCATCAAGCGCCTGAGCCATCAACGTTGCAGGAATGCTTTCATTCCCGTAACTCCCCCTCTATTGTAATCAAGCGGCCAATACATAACTCTAGAACAGCTTCAGACAATTAATTGGCTTGCAGACCGAGTGGCCTAGTGAATTTCTGAATACACCACTACAGAGTATGACATTTGTGTCTTTCTACTACTACAGATATAATAATATCTTCATTTATTTACGTCCCTCCTCAGTCATTTAAACCCCTGGCTTGATCTTGCCTTATTACGAAGTGGTTTTCGGTATAGATTGCATTAGCTAAAATTTGGGTTGTCAAGACCCAATACTATGTATTTCAAACCAAATATTATATCAGAAACCAAGAAGCAAGAACCAAAAAGAAATCATATTTCTATGATAACATGGAAAAATTCTTCAGAGACGGAAGCAATCATCAAACTTAGAAAAGCAAGTAGAACGTCAATCTAGACAACAGAACGACACACAAATCAAGCACATAAGGCTAAAACGACTATGAAACTACGACGAGAGAAGATGCAAACTGAGCAAGGGGCCAGCCCTGCTGGCGCACCGTTAAAGTGACGTAGAGACAATAACATATCATTGGTCATTGGATTTTAATTGGCTATAAATTTTGTGTTTAAGAGGGCTGAATCATGGTGAATGTCTAGCTAGGCTGTTCGAATGTGAATTAGCCTATAATAATGACCAATTAGTCCATGAGCCACGGTAGAGTTGTTTCTGTTAGGGATGAGCAAACCTTCTCGGCGAATGCACTTTGTTTCTTCACCCTCTTCCTCCGACTGATCCTATCTAACTCATCTAGAGTGGTCACTCTCGCTTCCCGACCATCATCTAGAATCGGTTTCAATGAAGCCCAAGATTCACCGCGAAGGGCCTGTACGCCGCGCATAATGTTTTCACGCAGGTCATCGGTGGAAGGATACGCCTTTGTCTTCCTCATCGCCTCCCAGCCCTCTAATGAGATGGAATGAGAAACAAAACCAGGGCTAAAAGCAATCCAGTGTTTGGCATCAGCGGAGTTATCAACCCCTGGCGGGCGACGAAACTCGACTGTACCACAATGGTTGAGTACATGAGAGAAGTTCCGGAGGCATACCGATCCTAGCCTATGGAATCCAGCAGAAGTATTGATATCTTTTCAGACGCATCAATTGAGCCGAAAAGAGGAGCCCATGTCTCCTGTAGCACCGTGGCATAACCGGCTCTCCAAATGTGCCATTTGGATACGTTAGATTCAGCCCATTCATTGGCCTTGCGCGGTGACATTTTCATCGGACCCGTATGGTTTTGACTTGGCTGCCAGTGTGTCGTTAGGCCTGAGAAGGGGTTACAATTCTATACCATAGGAGAGATAAGGAGGGGGCATGTTGCTAGGCCTGAAGCAATGGTACGAAAATACAGGGACTGGGATAGAGGAATGGTGTGAATTGTAGGGGCTATAGTGGTTGTAGGAAAAGAAAAGCAACAGGTGGTAAATGGTGGCCGATTAAAATGTAGTACAAAAGTAAGATCTCTGCGTCTCGGGTTGAAAAGAGATGGATGATGTCCCTTGGCCTGGTAGGTCATTCCATTTCTTTTGTATTTCATATGAATAACTACAAGTGCTGTGTTTATAGATTCCTTTCACCCAAACACGACCACAAACGTAAATTACAACAGATGTCTGCAAGTGCCTGCGATCTTGATATTAACTGTGAATCGATTTCTCTGCTATATCTATAATTAGTCGCATATCCTGGTCTTTGATACTCCCGGTTCCTTGAGCTATATAGGATCCCTACCTAGCGTATAATGTGTGTATATGTATATATACATGTGTGTGCGTGTTTGTGTATTCGTGTCAAATCTAATATAAGCATCTACATCAATGAGCCATCGAAACAATGCTTGACATTAACAACTATCCAAAATGACTATGGTCCGTGGTTGACCCCTTTTAAAGATGCCGTATTAGGCACTAGTAGACATATGCCAAAACCCCGCCCTGATCTTCTCCGTTTCTTGTTAAACCATTAGAAAGTTCTCAGTTAAGGTTGAAGAATCCGAATCTCTAACAATTTACTCAACTCAAGGCTACTGCCCTCTTGAAACGATAAGCTGAATATACAAACCTTCAAAGCCTGCCTGGGAACATAGACGCGATGGTTCTAGTGGAAACGATGTCCTCGTTTGGTGTGAAGGAAACAAAAGATGGGCTTGGCTGGTAGAGGATGGAGGCAGAGAACAGTGAATTAAGAAGTGTATGCAAGCTAAATATTGCTTCAGGTATGGTGGAAAATGAATCAACAGCATATCCGAGGACACCTTAGGCTTGTTAACCAATAGATTCTCACGCATCTCTAATAGAATAAGACTTTCCGAAGACCTCTATAAGCTCGCATTGTGGAAGCTGGAAATCTTCACTCCTAAACCACATGTCCCAGGCCTGCATATCGGCAGGCTCGTGGTCGCGGATATCACATCTATGAAGGAATTGAACAATCACACTGGTTTCTTGTAACAGCTCACTGCATGTCATCTTTAACGCAGAAAATAATGACGGAGAACGTAGACGTCCCTAGACAACGCGAAATATAAGCGAGCTGAACTCGTGGTGACCAGCATGATATTGGACTAAATCGTACAGCAGGCCAAACCGAAGGCCCGTTGAGATTGAAGAACACCGAATCGAAGTGTCCTTGTAGCAATGGATTGAATGAGTGAACAACCTCTTTCACATAGACTTTATCGCTTTGCTCGTCGCATGCTTTTGGATAAGCTAGTGACGGCCTGGCTGGCGATGCGATTGGTTTGAAGAATAAGCCCTGTTGGAATTTTAATGATGACGCTATAACGCCTGACCAGTGTTTGTTAACGCGCTAGGCGGACACCAGCAGGGTTGTCATATTAACATAGAGGAGAATTACCCCCGAAAGCTCTGGTATGGACAAAGCGTGCTCTACTACTATGCTCGGCATAGGCACACTTGGTTTTCGTTGGTGAAAGAATAGTTCATAGATACACTGTGCGGTCAGTGGGATCGGAGCGGGAAGAGTGCAGTATATATCGTCGAGGCAGGTAGCCATGGTGCGGTATGAAGTATTTCCAGGGTTCAGTGCAAGACAATCAGATGACACTTGTTTTTCAGCACTTTCATTGAATTTTTATACCTTAGTTATCTGTTAAGTGATAAAATACTGTATTCTATAGATTGCAGTAGCGACCACTGTAACTTGTGGCCTTGCATAAAGAAGCCGAAACAAAGCGTCTTAAATATAGGAATCTGACCGAATCAATGGCTTGACTGAAAACAGAATTCAAGCCTCAGCATATAGCCTCTAGACAAAAATATTTTCGATCTAGCCTCCCAATGGTCCTCCATTTGATGTGTAATGTTCGAGCCAAGGAATCGGCAGAGCAACAGCAGAATGAGAAATACTATAGGAGTAGAATACAACTACTCCGTAGGCCGATATCGATATCGTTATCATACAACCTTTCACTCCTGCAACCAGAAGTACAGCCCTCCATCAACACACATACAACCGGCTCACAACCCCCCTCCAACGACATCGATACCGCTCAGCGTCCTACACGACTCGCCTTTGTCCTGGTAGACAGCAACTCATCATATACCGAACACAGCTCTACTGGGTCTACCCGTACAACTTCTTCCAATGGAATGGCCCACCCTGCCTCAGCCCAGCTCGCCTCCTCAATCTGCTTTGGAAGTCCCTTCCGCATAGCACTCCGCAACGATTGATAGACGCCCTGATTTGGATACGCGATGAGTCCCGCCATCGCCGCCCCCGTTTTGACCGTTACGCCAACCAGCCCCTTGGTTAGGCCTTTTGCCACCCCAAGAGCGCCTTGTTTCTTCTTACCCTGATATGTGTGCACAAAAATATCGGTGATACCCTCATACATGCCGTGCCTGAAGGTGGACCAGGCTACCTCTGCGCCGCTCCTCCAGCACCGTACCGGTGCATGCGTCCATACCTCCTCGCCGTACAGCCGGGGAACGGCCCGCATCCCTTCGACTGCGGCAAGAGGTAGGTCAACCAGCGCGCCGCGCGAGGATCGGCCAAGAAATTTCCCGAGGCTGATGGCCGAGGCGAGAGCCATTTGCTTCGCGTAGTCTGAATCGGGGTTTGGGTCGGCGGCATGCGTCGTTGGTGATGTTCCTATTGGTGTTCTGGAGCTTGTTTTGGAGATAGATGCGTCTTGATTGTTGCCGGATTGGAGACGTTTATATTCCTTGTAAGGATCGATTAAGATACCCGCTGTGGCGTCGGCCATGCCGCTGATGGTTGACAGGGAGGCGGAGGAAACGGCTGTAAAAGGGTCCCATCGCCGGATGTCAATGATAAACGGCTTGGTTTGGTATCTGTTGACCCCTCACGAGTTTAGTTATGTTCATGAAAAGAAGTCTCTCACGTTTGGAGCCAGACCTAGGTGCTTGGGCTTGACTTACCGTTTGAGATGTTTTTCCTGCAGACGCCCCTGACTTTTCAGGGCCCATGCGGCTATTTTGGATAGCTTGACGATTTGCTTTCCCTTTTTGAATTTCCATACGGCGGGTTCGCCGGGAACGAGGTCACACTGCATCTTATGCCGTGGAAGGTGTGCGTGGAACGAGTCGACCGCTGCACGGACGCCACATTCCAGGTGCATGCTATCGGCGATCGCCCGCGCCCCGTCAGCGGCCTCGGGGGTGAGACAGTAATTGATGGCATCCGCCAGCTTTCGTGCAGTGAGTGACTTGTGTGGTATGGGATCCGGACCGGCACCTGCAGCGGCAATCATGCTGCCCCAGAATGGTTGACTATGGACCCGGTTGGTTAGTTTCCTATGGTTCCAGGAAGCAGAGAGGAGAAAAGAATAAGTTTAACTGACTCTCCAAAAAAGGGAACGACGATGGTCGGCTTCCCATTCCGCAAGCCACAGGCGGTGGTACCGGCGCCACCATGATGCACAACGGCGGCCACATGCTGGAATAGCCACTCGTGCGGACAATCACCAATGTAGTGAACATTAGGAAGCTCTAGACCTTGCAAATTACTCCAACCACAGGATATGATGGCCCGCACCCCTGTCTCTCGAATGGCGTCAAGTAAGATAGACATCGTCTTTTCCACGTCCTCGAGAACAATGCTACCAAAGCCAATATAGAATGGTGGTGGACCAGCGTGCAAGAAAGCATGGAGATCTGATGGTGGCTCATAAGCCGGTGGTTTACGGAAAAAGAACCCGCAGACGTCTGCATATTATTAGTCACTATCCAACACAGACGGAGGCTTTTAGCTTTACCTATGTGAGGCCCCCAATCCTCGGGTTTTGGTACCAGCGCAGGTGACCAGCAGTATGTGAACGGCACTTTCAGAGTTTCTGCTAAGCTCGCACCCTCTGTGGCGGGGATAGGGTCTAGGTTTAGGACGTTTCTGCGCCATGCATTAATCAAATCCCCTAGACTAGGGCAGGTTAGCGGAAGCTCGCCAATAATGATCGAGAAGAAGGGATAACAAACCCCTGCCATGTCAACCACTCGACAAAATGATAGGAGATCAAGTTCCCCAGCGACGAGTCATGCCCAGAATACTTCAAATTCGCAAGGGGATGATGAAATGCCCTGGTGCTCGTCCAGGGCATCGTAAACATGAGGTGAATGGGAATACCAAGCGCCTGCGCACAGTGAACATGAGCAAAACTCGGCGGGTTAGCAATAATGGCATCCGCCACAAATGGCCTTCCCCCACGGGGGTCCGGCTTTAGACACGACTGCCAGCAGCCGTCCAGAATCTCCACGATTGATGCACGCTTCCGCTGGATATCACCCGCTCGCAAGCTTTGTATGCTGGGGATTAACCCGGGATTCCGCACCATGTAGGACATCAGCTCGACGGGATCACCGCCAATGGGGTAGAACTCGAGCCCGGCGGTCGTGACGAACTGCTCAAATGTGGAATGTGTTGCCAGGCGCACACGGTGGCCATACTTCTGCAACTCTGTGCCTAGCGCTACAAAGGGTTGGACATCGCCGCGGCTGCCTACCACTTGGATCACGATATTGAGACGGATATCCCAAGCCGGGGATGGTACGGATGGAACTGTTTCATCTTCCAGTTGTGACCCTTCAGCCGGCTGGTTCCTCATCAACCATTCTAGATTGCGGCTGAATCGTGGCGCAACGCGCATATCCACGCGGCCATCGTTGTTTGAGGAAAGTTCCGGGAAAGAGCCTGCGAGGCACGGGAGGACCGTTGAGGGAGTCACTGGGTTGACCCCTGGTGATTGGGTCTCTGCACTCCCCGATGCAGTCTCATACGGTGGAGGAGGGTCCCAGATGCCCTCGTCAATGCCCTCGTTGATAGCCGGAAGTCTCGAGTCGGCGGCCATAGGGATCGCCTCAAAGCAAAAACCGAAGCAACTTCGTCCTCCCTCACTAGCCTACCATGCTTCGATTTGTACGTAAGGTTACTTACACACTTGAAGGTGAATGAGTACAGGAAGAAGGGGTGATTCATAAACCAACAAGCTCCACATTATCTCGAGCCCTGAGAGGGCCATGTATGGATGGTCCGACCCAAGTTGTCCATGCGAAGGCTACAGTCTAACCTCTTACCTAAACAAGATCTGTCTATGGGTGTTTCACATAAAAAAAGAAAGAAAAGGAAAGAAGCTATAAGTTTGTTCGCTGGTCGATCACCGATTTGTCGATCCAGTCTTTTTGGAGGGTTAGCAGCGCCACATGGGCTAGTGGATCTGCATCAGCGGGAAGGTCCCGGTCACGAATACGATAAGTACACCTAAACAGGCTAGTAAGTATTCTTTACATGGCAAAGAATTGTACGAATACGCTCAGGCTGCCGAATTGGGAAGCCAGCCCTAAAAGTCGATATTTGCCCAAGTTATAATTATAGATGACGAGGGCCAATCCAATCCACTATAAAGACACTTGGAACTCCTAGTTCAAGGTAGCTAGCTCCATACTTGAATGTTCTAAATTCGCAGGAGATCGCGATATTACCGCAAGGGACCTATTTCCCTACACATCAAGCTAGCGTGACTCTTACCCCCATTAAACCACTACCATGGCCAAAGCCGCCCCTTCAGCAATCGAGCAGTACTGGCATAAAAGCGGAACTTGCGGGCTCATGACCCGCGCCGCTCTACGCACTTTCCAGTTCGTCTTCGCCGTCGTCGTCGCCGGACTCTACGGCGCCGACCTAGCCAACGCAACCAAATCAAACTCCCACGCCCGTGCAGAATGGGTGTACGCCGAGTTTGTCGCCGCGGTCTCCGCCCTCACCTGCATCGTTCATTGCTTTGTGACCGTGATCCACGTCGCATGGTCAGCTTGGGACGCAGTGCTATTTATCCTTTGGCTGGCCCAGGTGGGCGTCTTCGGGTCAGCCTATGTTTCCAACGTGCAGACAGAAGACGAGAAAGTCACGCGGTCGATACCCCGTATGCGCGCCGCGGTCTGGATTGACCTGATCAATATGCTGCTGTGGTTTGCAACCTTTGTGCTGGGTATCGCGTGGTGTATCCGGACTCGCAAGGTCACTCGTCGAACGGACCAAGTTGAAGGTGACAAAAATCAGCTTATACAGAGAGTTAGCCATGAGGGGGGTGGCTGGAGAAGCGCTGAGCAGAAGGACTTGGAGAGTTTTGCTGCTACTGCTGGGAAGATTGCTGGGAAGAATCATGAGAAGCGTGAGAAGAGTAGCGATAAGGAATCTCAAACCGGGAGTACCAACAAGAAGAGAGAAGTCGATCGAGATTTTGCAAGCTGAATTACATGATATACAACACAAAATGTAGATACTTTACAATATTACGTTTTGATTACTCTATTATGGATAGCCAATGCGGACTCATGACTTGCTACATACACTGTTTTCCGTCATATTCTTGACCTTTGTAATCGTTCTTGACCAAAGAAAGAAAGTCTATCCTGGTGATGGTACACATTTACCGATTACACTAGATACTGAAATAATCGTGGTTCGTAAGGTCTCTTATGATATGGTGGACGCCCCATAATGAAGAATAAAATTAGATATTATATTCTGATTCGAATGAACCTTTCTAAAAACACCCGAAAACGTTTTATAAGTCTCGCTTACTGTGACGCTTTTTCCCACCCTGTATATCCTATCATCGCAGAAGATCGCAGTATATCTTGTTCGACTACGACTGTAATTGGTGGCTGGTCTAAACCTACCCTATATTTAAGAGCACGTACGGGTTGGCTCAGAATGACCCAGATATAGGTAGTTCATATCCAAGATTCGCAACTGCGTATTTCGGAATTGGCGAAACAAAGCACCACTCATAGCTCCACTTCCCGGTTGGGATTTGTGGCATAATGCGAACGGGGACTTAGTTGTAGGTCTCCCTGGTTCCAAGGACTCATCCTGGGGTTGTATTTGACAACAAGTTCCTTGGTGTCATTCGTTGGCACTGCATCGGTAGAAAGGAAAAGAATATAGTAAGACAACCCGGCAACTGCGAGGCTGAAGCCAGCCATTCAAAAGGGGTTCTCTGCACCATGGGTCAATAGATGTTCACCAGCGAGCTCTGGGTGCTGTCAAGGCTGGTCAGAATCAAGACAACCCCTCGGGTGTAGATCTTTTTGCCAAAGTATGGCGTATGATAGATAAAGCAAACCGATAAGCTTCCATAATAGGTAGACCGTGCATAGTGATTGGTGAGTTTAGGCATTACTCTGCGAGTCTTTGATTTCAAATAACAGCCGCTCCAACCCGTCATCATCCTAGCGGCACCCCGACCATCTCTATATTGCTTTTTACCTCGAAACGCCACCGGAAGCATCTTCCGGCTAATCGAGTAGATTTCGCTAGATACTGCCTGTAAAAGCAGTTTACCTGAGTTAGTCATGCTTCTCCGCTTCAGCCTCGCTAGCGCTAGATCCCCCTCGAGAATGTAGGAGCGAGTGTTACCCCCAAACCTGCCTTTTTATTCTAAGCTAAATCCTCCTTCCATACATTCATATAGGAAATCACAAATTTTTTGTTTGTGTATCTTGTCCTCAGCTCTCTTTTGGGATCCTCCTTATCATTGAACAGACGTGCAATTTGATCACGAACATAACGTTCACAATGGCCGATGAAAGGACTGATGACCATGAGAAGAGTGCAAGTCCGTCGGGCCAATTCGAGGAGTTGAGTTCCCCGCAAGACCAGCAAGAGGACAAACCTGAGCGTTCCTCCACTGAACCTCCGGAGGAAAGTAGTTCTCAAATGAGCTCTTCGCTAGACACAGATGAAATACTCCAGGATACCGTTGTGACAACATGATCGATCGAGTTAAGGAGATTCTCGACAATGACTCATCTAATAAAAGATATTCGAGACGAACTCACAATTTTAGAGGGACTTCTAACACAGCAGGTAAGCGTCCGGAATATCCTCCTTAGAGAATTAAAAGCACAGCAAGAGGAAAAAGGACCAACATATACCCTTGATGGAACCAAAGGACTGGGCAAGATGGCAGACGTCATAAAATCCTCGGTAATACATGTCATATACCGCGTGAGCATCGCTAACACCATCAGGTCAATGAGGTTCTTGTGCCTCGAACAGAATGAAATTGACACTAGAGATGCTATCCTTGCCCGAACTCAGGCAAATGAAGCAGCTGGGCAAGGGAAAATACTTATGATTGTCACCATTGTCACTACTGTCTTTGTTTGTGTCAGGCGTCCTTCCGCCCTGGGCTTTTATTGATTGAAATGTGGTAGAACCCCATGTCCTTCCTCTCGTCGATAATTGTGTTGAATGTCACTTCCTTCCAGCATGATCAGCAAGGTAATCTCCTGTACGGATCGGGCTGGATAGTTCCTAGGATAAGTAAGTTGAAACTAAGCCCTCTCCACCTATTTATATGCTCTGCAAGCAGATACTGACGTGATTCAAATAGTTTGCTTTTCCTATTGCTATAGCTATTGTGGTTCTGGCTATAGCAATGAGAACAGAAGAACGATGGAAGGCATTCCCGAAGTTGATCAACTGCCTAGTAAAGCGGCTCACAAAAGACAACAATGTAACGCACCAGGTGGGGAAAGAGCCGGATACCAAGACGGGATCTAGAATCTCAATGGCAATTTGGAATCAAGGCGAGTAGACGCATCGCTTGGAATACGTCAGAAGTAAGAATTAAATTCGGCTTATACTCAATACATGTCGATTTTCCATGCTTAGAGAGCGGGATTTGCCGGAGTAACTTAGCGTTGTTGCGAATATGGTCGACATATGAATCGAAGCAGATATTTTGAGAGTCTAGCTAGAACCTAGCTCAAGGACTTGTCCTTATACTATGAGATTTATGCCAGTTGTAAGCTTATCTTGCATGGACATTGTTTGGATGAGCATATTATAGCCTAAAGAGCTCGGCATATTAGATGAATAGCAATAGGTATCAAGTATCTATCCTACACAGGGAAGTTTATAGATGCGTATTCTTCTTAGGTTGTATGTTACTTGTTTTGAATTATTAATAACAAAAAGTCAATGAGAAATGTTTTTATAGCAAACTACCCTGAGCCTGATGTCCTTAATAGATGGGATAACCAGGAAGCTGGCTTTTCGTTTATTCCTGGCCTTTTCAGGCCGAAAGGCTATATCTCCGGCTCCCTCATTATCTCGTTTGCCACCAATCACGACGTCACATTACCATCTCTTTGAGTGGGAAAGCTAGTGTCAGGGTATCGCTACTTAGAACTAGGTCTGCCGTTGGCTAGCCTCTTGGCTCGACTGTTTGGAGACCTACTCCGCCCTCTTTACCGTACTAATTATTTCCCGTTTTCGCAACCTTATAATGATCGACATTCCGGGTGAGACCATACATTTCCATTATTGTTGTAAAGAAGTGGAGAGTTTATTGGGGATCAGTCAACCGCTCAGCCAAGATGCCGAGAAAGACGGAGGAGTGGAGGAAGATGCAAGGTGAGACTTTCGATAGATAAACATAATCTGGAGAGAGGGTTTGACTGGAACTTGGTCATATCCGCTCACGTGGCCCCCGTTCTAAGAGCGTACTTTTTAACCCCGTTAACAAATAATGCGATCCTCCGCCTTGTTCAACCAGGATCATCAGTGAGCGTGCAACGAATCATTGTCTGGGCCACATCCGCCTAGATCCCCCGGATGGGCCGTCGTCCAATCTGATAATGCCCAGACCGAGTTCCAAGCCATTAGCGCCTCCGACTCTCTGTATTCGGGAATGAGCTCTGCTTGGAAGTTGCGACAATCTTCGGGGTGAATGAAATCGGCCAAGATAATGTATGTCCGGTTTCCAATAAGACGCTGTGCTGACAGTGAGTACCGCATTGACAGCCCCTCACTGCTCTCCGCCTTGTACCTTGCCTCTCCCGCACCGATTCTAACCCCAGACTGGAGGTATAAGTGGTGCAGCGAACATCCCTAGAACCGTCTATCGCGGTTTTCTTTGTTCTTCTTTCTCTCTGCCGCAGCCCCTTCCGCTCCGATTCTCCCCTCTCACCCTGAACACAGTCCACCACAGCGTTCAGTACAACCACTTTCCTTACTTCAATCTTCTTTATTCTTTTGAATGGGCATTGAAACATCTCCTCCCGATGTCGAAGAATCGACGGAACCTCCTATATGTCCTTATCCGAAGGAACACAACTTACAAGCAAATAATTCACCAAGCGATGTAAAAGAAGTTTACGACGCTGCAAAGCAACCACAGGGACAGACACCTACATCACCGCAATTCTCGTCAGCTGGTCCTCTTTCTCAACACGGGCTTGGAAGTCCGCTACATTATGCTCACACCATCGAACCTGCACAACTTGCGGTCCTCTTGGACGTTAACATCAGGTATGATTTCCGATGCTGTAGTATAATCACCAAGTTACATACTAACCCGTGGTCTAGCCATGGTCTGTCCACCACAGAGTCGGCCGCTCGTCTGGAGCGAGATGGACCCAACAGGGTCCGGGAGATGGAGGGGCTATCCATCTGGAAAATACTGCTGAGGCAAGTTTCCAATAGTTTGACCTTAGTATGAGGCCCATGCATCCCCCGTCTCCCGCGTTTACAACCCAGGAAACTCGACATGTTAACAGTACAAACTCAGGTTCTACTTATTACCATGGCGGTATCTTTTGGTATCGATGACTATATTGAAGGAGGTGTGATAACCGCAGTCATCCTCCTCAATATCATCGTCGGGTACGTTTCATCTACTCTTTTTTCTGTTAAAAACTATTCTATTACTCGCCCTAACCCTTACTCATTTAGATTCGTTCAAGATTACCGCGCAGAAAAGGACATTATGTCACTGCAAAGATTGTCTGCGCCTGTATGCAAAGTGCTACGTGACGGCCGGGTTTCTTCGGTCAAGGCAGAGTCTCTGGTTGTCGGCGATATTGTGCAGTTGGCAGTGGGCGATATCGTCCCCGCTGACATGAGACTAGTCGACGGTATGAATGCCTCAATGGATGAGGCATTGTTGACCGGCGAGTCCTTGCCTGTAACAAAGACGCCGCAGGCCACTTTGGCTTCTCGTGACATTCCTCTTGGCGATAGGACAAACATGGCATATTCTGGATGCAGTACCACACAAGGAAGAGCAATAGGAGTAGTCACTGCTACGGGAATGATGACAGAAGTCGGGAAGATTGCTCAGCTGCTCCAGGACAAAAAGGAGCAAGGCAGCTCCAACCCTTTTGTTAGGGCGTTCTGGCATGCAAAGTCAACGACCAAAAATGTCTTTGGGCTTGTCGGAACGCCTTTGCAGGTTAAACTGAGCAAGTTTGCTTTGCTTCTGTTTGGACTGGCCATACTCCTTGCCATAATAGTATTCTCTGTCAATGAATTTGATGTGCAAGGAGAGGTCCTCATATACGGTATATGTGTCGCCGTAGCCGTGGTACCGGAGTCCTTGATTGCTGTGCTCACAATCACCGTTGCAGTAGGCACCAAAGCAATGGCCAAGGGAAATGTCATTGTTCGGAAGCTACAATGTCTGGAAGCCGTCGGAGGAGTGACCAATATCTGCTCCGACAAAACAGGAACCCTCACTCAGGGAAAAATGATCGCCCGAACCGCTTGGATCCCCAATGTGGGCACTATCACCATCAGTCAAACCACCAATCCGCACGATCCAACCAGTGGGTCGGTCCAAATTGATGAGGTTGATTGGAAACCGAAAGGTCTGCAAGGCAATCATGCACTCAACACATTCTTAAATGCTATTGCATTGTGCAATCTGTCCGTGGTGCAGAACGATGGTTCGTCAGTATCCTCAGAAAAGGAACCTAGGAGCAGGCGGGTCAATGGTTGGACGGCTGTTGGGGAGCCAACTGAAATAGCTCTTCATGTCCTTGCCATGCGTTTCGGCCTTGGAAGATCAAACATTCTCCGTGACAGGAGTTTGCGATTGCATACGGAGTATCCATTCGATTCTTCAATCAAGCGGATGACAGTAGTATATCGTGATCCAGCAACGCTCGTCAACGAGGTATATACGAAAGGAGCTCCCGAGGCAATTATACACCGGCTTAACAGCAGCGAAATAGATAAGTTTTCAATCCAAGAGATCGCAGACAGAATGGCTGGGGAGGGGCTGCGGGTTCTTTGTATCGCTTACAAAACAGTGTCCATTGACGATGACGCGCAAGTCTCTTCACGTAGCAGAGCTGAGTCCGATCTAACCTTCGGTGGTCTCGTGGGATTGTATGACCCCCCTCGTATCGAGACCGCTGCGGCAGTGCGGAGATGCCAAATGGCGGGTATCACCGTACACATGTTGACGGGTGATCATATTCGAACAGCAACGGCAATCGCATCGGAAGTCGGCATACTGGATCCTGTCATCAACGCTAAATCCAGTCGTTTAGTGATGGCAGCTGAAGAGTTTGATCGACTCTCAGATGCAGATATTGATACAATCGAACAGCTACCCCTTGTTATCGCACGGTGTAGTCCTACCACAAAGGTCCGGATGGTCGAGGCAATGCACCGACGAAATGCATTCTGCGTCATGACCGGTGATGGAGTCAATGATTCACCAGCTTTAAAGCGCGCCGATGTAGGTATAGCTATGGGGAAGAACGGTAGCGATGTGGCCAAAGAAGCCGCTGATATGGTCTTAACCGATGATAACTTCTCCTCTATTGTGAAAGCTGTGGAGGAAGGCAGACGACTCTTTGATAATATCCAAAAGGTTGACACTTCTGAGTTCATAAGCTTTACTAGAGATTCGCTAACATACGCAACAGTTCCTAATGCATCTGCTCATTTCGAACATCGCGCAGGTGGTTCTACTTCTGGTCGCTCTCGCATTTAAAGACGCGGAGGGAAACTCAATCTTCCCCCTCTCGCCATTGGAGATTCTGTGGGCCAATTTGGTTACCTCATCCTTTCTCGCGATAGGTCTAGGACTTGAAGAAGCACAGCCGGATATTATGTACCGTCCCCCGCATGACTTGAAGGTGGGAGTGTTCACTCGAGAACTGATCACGGACAAAATGATTTACGGGACCTTCATGGGCTCCCTATGCCTTGTAGCCTTCGTATGTGTCATATATGGAAAAGGCGCAGGCGTCGTCTCTATGGGGCATGATTGCAACGAAGGATGGAATGCCAGTTGTCAAGTTGTCTTTCGCGCGAGGGCAACCACGTATGCAACTTTAACCTTCCTGTTACTCATCACTGCTTGGGAAGTTAAGCATTTCTCCCGATCTTTGCTCAACTTAGATCCTGACAGATATCCTGGTAAATTCTCTGTCTTCCATTCTATCTGGCGGAACCGCTTCCTATTCTGGGCGGTGGTTGCTGGGTTCGTCATCACCTTCCCGGTAATCTACTTGCCCGCAGTGAATCGCATAGTTTTTAAGCATCAAGCCATTAGCTGGGAATGGGGTGTTGTGTTCGGATGTGTGGTGGTCTACCTGGCTTTGGTCGAGATCTGGAAAGCCACGAAGCGAGCGTTCGGCATTGGCAGTGGAAAGAATGCCACCCTCACTTTCGAGGATGCCGAGATGAGAGCGGGTCTTGTATCGCCGGTTCTATCTCTGAGTGCCAATGCGAGTGTGAACGCCAGCGTGGAGATGAAGTAGTATTCTAGCAATCGGAATTTGCTGGGGGGAAGGTTTATTGGAAGGGACTGTCTATTCTATGCTCAACCATAGGATACACTTTGAAGGGATGTTACGAATGAGGTCTATTGAGGTGTCCAACACACGGGCTTTTTTATTTGATTTTTTTTTATTGTTTCTTTGTGGCTTGTGATTAACTCTTATCCACTCTTTGTTGTTCTGCCGCAGAAGGTGCCATTTATGTGGACTCCCAGACGTTCTATCTCAGTGGCTTCAGTGGCTTCGGAAGACCAAGAGCGCTTTGGAGAATTAGTGTGATATGAATGTCAGACCACCGTTGGCCGCGTAAAATCTAGGCCGCCGAACATGATGACTCCGAATGCATAGAAATTATATTCATGCCCGCGAGATTAGTCCTCCACTGACGGTATAGCTCAGCAAACACAACCCATCAACAGGACCGATGGATCTCAAGACACCGCTATGTCAGTGTAACGGTGAACGGAGTTGTGTACAATGTACTCACCGGAGCCACTCAAAGTAGATAGTGTACCAGGATAGGGGAAACAGACACCTGCAGCTCTAGTGGGGCCAAGCCTGCAGATAAGCGCCTTTTTAGTTGACATCAGAAAACAGACCTCTCATCACCACCAGTCTCTCCTTTCGTCAATCACTCCAGTCCTCACCCTAACAATCCACCAAAATGAAAATCCTTTGCCTCCACGGAAAAGGCACAAGCGGCCTCATCTTCAAATCCCAAACATGTCCGTACCATACCCACATAACCCTACATCCATCCATCTCTACCCCACTCAAAACATCCCAATCCCAAACTAACATCGCAGGAAAAAAAAAAAAAAAACAGCCTCCCTCCGCGCCTACCTCACAGACCTAAACATTGACTTCGACTTCCTCGACGCCCCTCACCCCACAATCCCAGCCCCAGGCATAGACCTCTTCTACCCAGCCCCCTACTACACCTTCTGGGAAACCGACACCGTCCCCGCCGTCCGCGCGGCGCGAAACTGGCTCCTAGACTACATTTCTAATAACGGCCCCTACGACGCCGTAATGGCCTTCTCGCAAGGCTGCGCCCTAGCAGCCGCAACGCTCCTCCTCCATGCCCACGAAACACCCCTGTCCCCGCCGCCGTTCAAAGCGGCTATTTTTATCTGCGGGGGGCCACCGCTAGCGATACTGGAAGAAGTGGGGTATGAGATTCCGGCTGAGGTGAGGGAGAGGGATTTATTGTCCCGGCAGAAGTTGGCGGCGCAGGCGGATTCGAAGGCGATTTTGGCGAAGGGGTCGGAGAGGTGGGGGGATGGTGCTGGTGG
>MBFL02000356.1:0-35273 GCA_001696595.2 Aspergillus hancockii | reverse complement strand
GGGTTGGAGAAGTTGGTTAAGGGGGAGGGGGCCAAGTTGTGATTTTTGTTTTTGTTCTCTGCTGTTAGGTAGCGCTGGTTTTGCGAGCTGGGTTGATTTCTTATAGAGGCGGGACTGAGGTTTACATCTTTGTCAAAATGCGGTCGTGAGGAAATAGTGCGTGGAGACTCTAATCAGCATCAAGGTTGTACGGCGATAACACGAGAATCCCAAATACCACCAGGAATGTATGAGGAGCGGTTTACCGTGAGATGCGTGGACATAATCGGGCCCAGCACCAGATTTAGAATTGATGTGACCGACCAGATATAGCCTTTGCATACTAAAACCACCGAAGGAAATCGGGCTACCAATCAGATCCCCGTCTCTACATGCAAGTCATGGAACCATGCATGTCCAGTTGAACCCAGGCTCTGTAGTAGGCGTATCCACTGCTTCATGCAGATGATGCGTATCGTTTAGGGCTTGTTCCATCTACAATCCTTCGCACCGAGAAACGATCGATTGAGCAATATTGCACTCCATTGTCATATTGAAGCAAACGTCTATTGGCCACAATTAAACTCCTGTCCAAGTCTGTTGTGCTTGAACCACGTATCATCCGAAAGAATCATCACGGCTAATATCCATCGTGAAGACAAGCAACCATCTATGTCGCAAAAAAAGGAAAAGGTCTATCTAACTTTTTTCCCCCAAACTCCATCGCTGTGTAAAGCAAAACTTTAATAAAAGACGAGCCATCAAGCAAGTCATGCGCAAAGTAATGACTGCACAAAAAGAAGAAAAAAGAAAAATCGCTTATCCGCTAGCGTTCAACAATTCAAGAATAGCAATTGCCTTCCCGATCGGTCGGGCCATGCTCTGTAGAAGCCAGCTCAGAACCGAGTCAGACTGCCAGGAGAGATACAGAAGAAGGCACCAGCTCCTGTAGTCGACTATCCACCCAGCCGCGATCAATTAAGTTTGGATGGAATGATGCTGGCACGGGAAACATTCGAGCTTTCAGGGAACAGTACCCGGCGCATGGTGCGGATTTCAGGGTCGTAGTACCATTTTTGATAGGGCCCTGGGATGAATTTTCCCTTAGCGTCCCATCCAGCAACCCAGGTGTCCAGGTCATCAAGACGGAAGAACAAGAACCTTTGCGGCTTAGCACCTTCGTGGACGGTCACGAAATGCCACTGGCATCTATCCTCCAACTCATATTCGAACATGTACCGGTGGAGGATTCGGCAGTAGACGAGTGGGACAGGAACTTTTTCGTCATAATCATTGCCATCCTTGTAAACAAGGTGCCATCCACGACCCGGAATATACTTGTAAACTCCTGGGACAGGGGACTCCCAATGTTCTTCTTTATAAACGGATCCATGGATGCGCTCTCCACGTTGAAACCAGTACGTGGGGCAGCAAATAGTGCGGAGGCAGAGGAAAAGGTTAGGCGCCATGATGAGTCAAGATTAACTGTGGATGTTGTTCACCAAGGTAGATGGTGATCGAAAAAGTGAAATGAAAATGGGTAAAGAAATGGGAACGCTCAATTGCTGGGAAAGAGGAAAGCGTTGCAATCAAAGAAGAACGGAAAGCGGATTTATAAGTCGACGTCCATTTTGAGACAAAGGAGTTCAACAGGAGTTGGGAGAGACGTAAATGATGAATGTCGTTAAGCCCGATTGATTATCGGTGTCTGACGCCTCAATTCAGGTGTGTTGATTCGTCAAGATGATTGATGAAAGGTGCAATTGCAGGAGAGAACAAAAAAGTAATGAGCCGCGAGATACGTAACGATGCGGTGTGCGCAATTGGATGTCCCACGATGATCTAGGCCAACGCTGAGTCGCACGGGAGATTTCAGGAATATTGTGATAATAGTCTGATGAGACAGGTGTCGTATATTGGGGGAAGGATATAGAGTACTCCGTAGTTAAGAGACTAGGAGACCTGATTATGAGGTGCAGCGGTTGAAGATGCACGGTGCACAGAGAAGCTATCGGTTCTTATTGCTCAGAGGAAGCGCATGGTGACACTCTTGCATCTGACTGGACGATAGGAGGAACCAGCATGATAGAGGAGAAATGTGTCGTAGGAAATCACAGGGAACTTCAGGGAAAATCCCGGATTGGAGCTTAAAAGAAGATGGGATGGTGGGTGCCTGAACGACCAGGGGCGGTCTGAGATCAGCAGATGACAAGCCACAGGAAAAAATTTTCTGATGTTGCAGGCTAGACCCCTGAGCCCTAAAGTAAGAACGGGGCCGACGCTGGTAAAGTGTGGGAAATCGGCGGTCTTCCGTCGTCCGTTCCATTACACCTCGAGCTGCAAGGCTGCAACGACAAACCCAAAACGCTGTCCGCGGGTAACCCGAAGACCCACTCGGCCCACACTCGGGGGGATATTTTTATAAATTTTAATCCTGGTGCGTGGTTACTTGTCGAATATCAATTATTTCAAATGTCATATGCTCCGCCATTGGCCTCAGCTGATGTTCCTTTTTTTTTTTTTTTTGTCCATGAGCCAATTGCTCTTGGCATTCCGGAAACAATATTGATAACAGTGATCGACATCATCCACTCGGAAACTGAAAGTGTCGCATCCACCTGCTAGGTTGAGTCTTCGGGTGAAGTTCGAGACTAACCGTCTCAAAATTCCCGGTCTTGGCTTTACTCATTGAGTAAGCTATCAAGTTTTTCCTTTCTTTCCTTTTTTTGTATTCACTTTCCTTCCGTAGTCTTCTCTTTGTTTACCGACTTATACGGTCGGCTTTGTTGAAGGCTTCAATGCACGCGAAATTAGTGTAAACATGGTCCATGACCCAGCCATGTGCGTGTTATCTTTTATTGAATTGGTCAGATTGGCCAGTCATCAAACTCAAGGTGCCCGGTTCACTCGCAGGGTCCTACTGCTAGTTACATCCTTTTACTAGCTATCGGAATGAGTGTGACGAGATAATGTCCATCGCCCGTGACAAAGGAGAAACACAGAATAGTCACCGCTCTTAGCACCTTGGCAACCGTGGAAAACATTGCAAATCACCATGGGTGAATGCCTTTTCATGGCGTAATCCATATGCACTGAACCGGTGCGGCGTGTCTGCCCATCTGAAATATGTATGTTAGTCAAAATATCAGCATCAATTCTATCACTAGAAGAGTGAAGTGGTTTCACAGGAATCAATAAATAAATAAACAAGTGAAAAGAGAACAGTTGAGAATATTTGTGATTATGGAAATGAACTGTCCGAAAGGGAGGTCAAAAAGAGGAGGGGTCAATAAATTCCTTGACCAACAAGCCTTGTGCTCCTAGTGCTAACCGATTTGGACTTAACTTCAGCAACCTCTCTCTTTCATTCTCCGGGACCGACCCCGTGCTACTGGTATCAGTTTGACTTTGGATTTCCAATTCGGCCTGGAGCTAGTTTGTCAATGCAACTACAGCGAATGATCTTCTTGTGACTGACTACTCTGTCTCTCGACGAAGATCGCATCCTCTATACATCAGTCGTTACCTATCACTAGGGGTGGAAGTTAGATCTCAAGAGGTACCGAGATTCTTACGGTTTGCATGCGACGCCTACAACCAATGAAAGTCCTAAGATCATTGTCATGGGTATTTCCGTTCATTACAGTTTCATAGATGATACCTACATTAACAAAGCACGCCATCCCTCAATGATTATGCCTCGGGTTCTCATACCGTTGGGCGAGTCGTTGGTACTTTACCGCGTCTCGGAGAACCATCCCGTCACTCAGCTGGGTTGTCTCTCGCCTGAACAATTCCTGCCATGGTGTCTGGCTCTCCGGTACACTATAACCCCCATGGGATTCTAGCTCTTTTTTCCGTTTCTCCAATTCCTCCGTGGAAATAAGGATATCGACTCTCCGCTTGTTTAGGTCGACGCGGAGTCTATCACCGTCTCGAAGGATGGCTAAGTTTCCACCCGCTGCTGCCTCGGGACTCGCATTGAGAATTGACGGTGAGCCGGAAGTTCCCGACTGTCGTCCATCACCAATGCACGGGAGCGATTTGATTCCTTCCCGTAAGAGACGCCCAGGCGGATGCATGTTTACCACCTCGGCAGCACCGGGGTATCCCAGTGGGCCAGCCCCACGCATCACTAAGATACTCTTGTCGTCGATGGGCGTGGAAGGGTCTTCAAGTCGGTGATGAAAATCCTCCGGTCCGTCAAAGACCACAACAGAACCTTCGAAAGCATTCGGATCCTCCGGGTTCTCCAGAAATTTCTGCCTAAATTGGTGGGATATCACGCATGTCTTCATGATGGCCGAGCGAAATAGACTGCCTTGAAGATGGAGGAACCCAGCGTCTGCCATCAATGGCTCGTTGTACGGCTTGACCATTCGACGATCCCAAGTATATTTCCCACGGACATTCTCCGCTACGGTGCGGCCGTTGCATGTTAAGGCGTCAGCGTTCAGCTTTCCAGCATCAAGCAACTCCGCCATAATTGCCGGTAGCCCGCCTGCCCGATAGTACTCCTCCCCCAACAGCTCTCCGGCTGGTTGCATATTCAGCAGAAGTGGAATATGGAACCCAAGTTGGTCCCAGTCATCCAGTGTAACTTCTACCCCAATATGCTTGGCGATAGCGTTGATATGGATTGGTGCATTGGTACTACCGCCGATAGCGGTATTGACTACGATGACATTCTCAAACGCCTCTCGTGTCATGATATCGCTTGGCTTTCGATCGGAATGCACCATCTCAACAATGCGCACTCCTGTTTCGTAAGCACAATGCCCTCGCTCGCGGTACGGAGCCGGAATAGCAGCTGATTCGGGTAGAGCCATTCCGAGCGCTTCTGCCAATGCGTTCATGGTTGACGCTGTTCCCATAGTGTTACAATGTCCCACTGATGGTGCACTTTTACATGGTCAGACAATAAATAGAATCCCATGGTTTTCAGTGAACATACCCTCGCGACACGTAGTCGATAAATTCCTCTTTGTTGATCTCACCTGCAGCATACATCTCTCTGCCCTTCCACACCACCATTCCGGACCCTGCTAGGTCATTTTTGTTCTTCACATAGCCGTTGAGCATCGGCCCAACGTTGAGGCATACTGCCGGAATATTCTTTGAACAAAGATCAGCTAAAAAGGGCAAACAATTTCGGGGATACATGATTCACGCACCACTGTGGCTGCGGCCATCAAAGCGGCAGGGGTAGTCTTGTCGCAACCGGTCAGGAGGACTACACCGTCCAACGGGTAGCCAAAGAGAATTTCTACCAGACCTAAGTATGATAGATTTCGGTCGATACAAGCAGTGGGTCTCCTACTACTCTCCTGGATAGGATGCGTGGGAAACTCGAAGGCGATCCCTCCGGCGGATCTAATGCCTTCTCTAACCCGCTTCACCAGTTCGAGGTGATGACGGTTGCATGGAGATAAATCTGAACCAGACTGTGCTATCCCGATGATTGGTTTACCGGACATCAGTTCTTCACGGGTGATACCATAGTTGAGGTATCGCTCAATGTACAACGCCATCATGCCTGGGTCACTTTCGCAGTTGAACCAGTTGGCCGACCGCAATCTCCGGCCTCTTGTAGCATTAGCATTTGATTTACCATCTTTCATCGATGTTAAAGCCTTCTCGAGCTCTACGGTACGTTTCCGAAGGGCAAGCAGTTCACTTTCACAGTCCTCAATATTCACCGGTGCCCGACTGCCCCCCTCACTGCATGAGCAGCCCTCACATGAAGTTTGTGACTGACACGACATGATCAAGAGGATCCTTGTGGCACTTAGTGGCACCCGAAGTGAGTCGTATAGTATATACAACGTTGGTGCTTAAACGGGCCATATAAGACACATTAGCCACTGCAATTTTCAATATTTCCTCCGCGACCAGAATACGGGCCTTTATAACTCACCTTTTCTCACACGCCTATCCTCTTTACATATAATATGGATAATCTGGAAGAGGCGCGCACCAGTAGGAGATTAAATAGTAATGTTCACCGGGTATCACATATAGAACTCACGACACAATCAATGCCGAACAGCCCGGACAATCTCCGACACAAACAGCCGTGTGTGCCGAAAAACTAGGATTGGAGGAAATGACGGGAGACCGGCGGCGGTTATATGCAAAACGTTTTGAATGAAGACGTACCGCGATGAACTTCCCCATCTTATCCCCATTCTTCGGGTTCAGGAAACTAGGATGAAATCTCGGCTCGGGATTAGTCGACTGGCGGGGGCAAATGTATGTAGGACCCATAAATCGCGTTTCTGTACCCCACGCTACCATCGTGAACCAGCATGGGGGCGCATCTTGCAATGCGCTCCCGGACATGACTCCTCCGGATCTGACATACTTTGTCATGGATGTTCAATGATGAATTTGCATGTTATTCTGAGGTAAGGTTACTGCTATCAGCTGAGTCTGTGAATCGCAGTGCCGGCCTACTTGACCCTCAGGAAAAAGCAAAAAAAAGAGAGGCGGATCATACGACTAAAGGTTACAAACCCCCCCAATAAAATCCTCATAATACTACTATATCCCCCAAACTATCCCCCAAACCAGAACGGCGAATCAGGACATCAACAGATGAAATTGTCATCCAAATACATATACTGGAACAAATGACAAATCACCATGAAAGTCATTGATCATGGCGGTCTCTCTCATCCATCCCACATTTTCCCCCACAAAAAGTGGAGCTGAAGGACCCTTTAGATGATGACATTCCATGAAATGGTCTAGGTATGTACTATTTCTAACCCGAAAGGATATGGTGAACTATCATCATCATCATAAGGAGAATACGGCTTGTTTCCCCCACTTTATTCATCAGATTATAACATATCTCCCGCAAACGCCCATGATGCCAGAGAAGAGTTGACCCAAATGCATCCAACAGATCTATCATCAACGAATACACAGAACGGTAAAGGTATAGTTGCAGAAAGGAAAAAGTAATTAAGCAATCACTGGGTCGCACATTGAGCAGGTTCACCTTCGTCGTCGTCATCTTCCCACGCAGAGGCGCCATGGTTATCCTTGGCCCCGAACTCATCCAGATGACCCTTAGGATCATACTCGACTTCGTCCACTGTGTCGGCCTGGATGAGGGGATCGGGCTTAGGGAGCATTTCCTTTAGTCTTTCTAGAACTGCAGCACTAGGTTTCCAATTCTCATCCGGGAACTTGATGTTGACGACCAGGTATAGATCACCGCGGTCATCGCCGCGCTTCATCGGCATACCCTCTCCAGGAATTTTCAGGACTTGTCCGGGGGATAAGACATCACCGGGTTTCTTAGGGTGTAGCAGTTCAATTCCTCGGCCATCGAGGTGCTTGACCACAACTCGATGGAAGCCGGTCAAGGCTTCAGCCAATGTAACATCGATGGTAGCGGTCAGATCCGATCCAGCCCTTCTGAAGGTGGGGTGGTCTTCCTCCACAATGTGGAACACGATATCACCCGGTTCTTGTCCTGGTACTTGATCGGCTTCTCCTTCTAGAATGATCTTATCTCCTTCCCTAAACACTGGGTTAGCGCCTGACGTGATTAGTTTGCTAGTTTGTATATAAGCCAGGCTCACCTTGCTCCGCGAGGAATGTAGATCTCAAGGATCTTTTTCTCTTCCGTCGTCTTTTTCCCTTTACACTTCTTGCACTTGTCCTTGGGGCTGAAGAATTGGCCCTGTCCATTGCAGGTCGAACAAGCGACAGTAGATGTGGTAAGGAACTGTCCCATCTGATTCAAGACCTGCTTAACACCTGTATAGATTACACGTTAGTCACCCAGAACTTTATACGCACTAAACACCCAATATCCATACCTTGTCCACCACAAGTAGCGCATGTCTTGGCCTGCGCCTTTTCCTTGCCTCCTTTGCCCTGACACAAGCTGCAAATCACATTCTTCGTGCTCGCAAACCTGACCGTCTTTCCCTTATACAGATCCTCCATTTTCACTTCGTACTTCTGCTCCTCATTCGGGCTCCTTCGAGGTTTGTTCGCGCGGGGGCCGCCAGGCATACCACCCATGCCGGGCATGCCGCCCATACCACCACCCATACCGAACATCTGCGCCAGGATATCATCTAAATCGGGACCTGCGCCCATTCCAGGCTCTCCGGAACCATTAAAGGCGCCCATGCCGTGTGTATCATACAAATGCCGTTTATCATCATCGTAAAGGATATCGTAAGCTTCCTGGACAGCCTTGAATTTCACTTCGGATTCTTCGCGTTCGGCCTCGGGGACTTTGTCAGGGTGACTGGCGAGCGCGGCCTATTGGGGGTTTACCATGTTAGTAGCTGTCGACGGATCTTGATCAGATTAGTGCAGCACAGTACCTTGCGATAAGCCTTCCGGATCTCATCTTTACTGGCGGTTCTGGTAATTCCGAGGACCTCTAATGACGAGGGTTAGCTATCTTCGCCGGATTCTCGTCGTTCGCGAGGCTATGAGGTTGGTATATTTACCGTAGAGGTCAACTTCAACTTCAGGCACTGTATTCAGCAGGTCAGTAAAACAAGCAGTTCATTCAGCCTTAAGAGGGGTGGAAAGCTATCATACTCTGAGCGGCTGCGGAGAGGTTCCCCGATTGTTGGATATCACGGAGACAGGACTGATTTCACAAAGAGAAAGAAAAGACCAAAAAGTAAATATTTCGCCAAAGGTTACGATCTAAAAAGAGCCCCGAGAAACGATTTACTGTCGAGATCTGGCCTGAGTGAAGTGTTCTGTTTGATTGTAAAAGCGGAAAATAGTTTAAAATAATAAATCGCCATACTAAAAAAACTCAGTCCGCCTTTTTTTCTGCCCGAACTTTTTTTACTTTTTTCCCCAGTCGGAGTCTCGCTGCAACCTCCGGTCGGTTCAACCTGTCAATCAATTTGAACCATTTACAATCATCCTTTCCTTCATCCGATCTACACCTGGGCTCTCATTCGCGACATGAGGCGTCCCCATCTAGGGCTTTTGGCCCGTCGTCCGTGGATCTGCTTTCAGTGCAGCAGAGCTCGTTACTCCTCCGTTGCGTCGAGCAAGACTATACGCGCCGGCAACAAAAAGGCCAATCTGCCTGATTCCCCCGCGAGAACTCGTTTCGCACCGTCGCCCACCGGATATCTTCATCTAGGATCACTACGGACGGCATTGTTCAATTATCTTTTGGCCAAGCGGACAGGAGGACAATTCTTACTGCGAATTGAGGATACAGATCAGGTGCAGCATTAGACCACTTTAGTGAGGCCGGTCGATCTCGAAGGCTGATGGACGAATGGATATAGAAACGCACTATTTCGGGTGCTGAACAGAGGCTATATGAGGATCTGCAGTGGGCTGGACTGCAATGGGATGAAGGTTGGCATTCTTTGGGGACCACATGAGTTACTCGGAGGTTGACGCGGAGTGTATAGGTCCTAATGTTGGCGGTCTGTACGGCCCTTACAGACAGGTGAGACGATGCGATGTACCCATTGACCTATCTCAGACTTATACTAAGATACTTTCTCGCAGTCCGAGCGAACAGCTATCTATCGCACCCATACTCACGAACTGATAAACAACGGGCACGCCTACCGCTGCTTTTGCTCTGTGGATCGACTAGACGCCTTCGCGAGACATCGCAGTCAAGCGGGACTGGCCCCTGGTTACGATAGGAAGTGTGCAGAGATACCAGCTGAGGAATCGGAAGACAGGGCAGCAAAGGGAGAATCGCATGTGATTCGGTTGAAGGTGGATGAATACCCCATGTTTGAGGATGTCGTCTATGGGAAAACCGGCCAGAACCGCTCGATGAATAAGTTAGACATGATTGACCGGGTGCACGATGACCCCATTTTGCTCAAATCGGACGGACACCCGACCTACCATCTCGCGAATGTTGTAGACGATCATCTCATGAAGATTACCCATGTTATCCGAGGCACTGTGAGTACAGAATAAACTCCGCTGGAGACGATTTCTAACGAAGTCGGCTTATAGGAATGGATGCCATCTACCCCTCTACATGTTGCTTTATACAACGCTTTCAATTGGACGCCACCTTGTTTCGGCCATGTCCCGCTCTTGGTCGACAAGTCTGGGCAGAAGCTCAGCAAGCGAAATGCCGATATCGACCTTACTTTCTTCAAGGACACGCAGGGAGTACTAGCCGCTACCCTAGTGAACTTTGCCGCTCTGCTGGGCTGGTCTCACACCCAAAAGTCAGATATCTTTAGCCTCGAAGAACTAGAACAGATCGTATGTCCGGCTTTACCTTATCGCGATATTGATGGACAGTGTACCAGACACTAACGTACCTCCTAGTTCAACCTCAAAATCACCAAAGGAAACACTGTCGTCGCTTTCGAGAAGCTTTGGTTCCTTCAAAAAGCGCATGCGCAGCGATTTGCCACACACGGTGGCCCTGGATTCGAAGAGATGGTCTCCAGAGTCTCCAAGGTTGTGGAAGAGACCTACCCTACACAGCAACTGTACGCATCACCTCCTCCAATCCCAGCCCGCGCAGCTCTAACCAGAAAATCCCACAGCACACCACTCCTTCAATCCAGCTCCCTAGCAGAATACATCGCCCCTCTCCTCCGCGCAGATGCCAAATCCTACACAAACGCATCGGAATTCGCCCAGCGCAACTCCACCTTCTTCACCACAACCCTAAACAGACCTTCATACACACCAACAGCACCAACTAACAAATCCCAACCCCAATCCATCATCCCCATGGCCGCCCTCCACACAGCAGCCGCAGCTCTAAGTCTCGTCCCCGATCCCCACTGGACCATCGAAACCCACAAGTTCAACATAACCTCCTACGACGGCTCCTCCGCCATTCTCCCCGAAAAATCAGACGCAGACACCTATGCTTCAACAGAAGATGCAGCGAAGGCCCGCGTCGCCGCCGACAAGACCTTCAAAAAGGAGCTCTACCACTATCTGCGATGGGCGCTGTCTGCCTCGGCGCCGGGTCCCGGCATCCCTGAGACTATGGTAATTCTGGGTCGCGCGGAGAGCTTGCGAAGGCTTCAGGAGGCGAGGGAGTTGACCACGGATTCATCTGAAGTTCCAAAGAGGGTAGCGAAGAGCGCTCGGTCCCGTGAAAGTCAGGATAAGTCTTGGATGGGTTCGCTTGCTCCGGGGTCGTGATTCTTTCTTTCTTCGGATGGATCGTTCGTTTGGAACGATGTATAAAATGATGTATATCACTTTGTATTATTTTTGGGGATTCTTTCTGGAATGGATTGGTATAGATCAACTCAATTCAAATGAATGATCGAGTTCAATCCCTTATCACTGTATTTTCTTCAACCTAATCTGATCCCCCCCCTTTTTTTTAAAGCCCTCTCTCTACCTTTCCTTATAATCAAAAGGCTGATAAAGATACTCCCAAGGAATATCCAAGAACCATGCACAAAACATAGAAGATGCACACCTCCAAGTAGCACTCGAGAAAATGGTGCAAATGAGGAGAATTACAAAAACTACAAGACCGTTCACTACAGAAAGGGAAAAAGGGATACCATGAACAAGTGATTTCGATTTTTAAATTAACTTAAGAGATCCAATCAACCATTGCGCTGCGCTGATATCAAACAAAGTAGAAAACATGCTGTGACTCGTACTTGCAGAACCGTAAAATAAAAAAATAGAACAAGCAGAGGGTCTCGCCAAGCAATAACAAGATAAGAAACATAAATAGAAGAATCAAACTTATTGACGAATTAAGCGTAAGAAGTGAAGCAACTGGTCCAGTCAATGGGCTATCCACATCTACTTTTTTCAGTAGAAAGTTGAGTTAATCAATTAACAAGCATAATACAAGAAGTCAACCCGTTTCTTTGACCAGTCCTGTTGGTAATAGAGGGGAATAGACTCATTTCGTTCGTAGTCATTCCTATCATTCTTCAGTTACCAGCGGACTTCGCGGGCTTTTTAGATTCAAAGACCACCATCTGGGTAACAAAGAATAACAAAGGGTATAATCCCAACATTTTTGACACAGAAATTAATGTCGGCGACAGAGCACGATTACTCAAATCGCCCAAGGCCCATCAAAAACTAGGGAGCTCAACTATTATCCAGCGTCCACAGCCTGGCCAAGGTAAAATTAAGCATTTCTAGAGCAGTCGTAGAATCGTGAGCGTTGAGTGGTCTCGTAAGTACGTCCTTCCGGGTGCGCCTGAGATGTAAAGCAAACAAGAAAAGCCAAAAAGATAGTACCGGTTTCGGCTAGCAACGGAGTCCTGTTTTCCTTGGATTTTAATAAGGCTCTAGATCATCCGTCCATTCGGCGTCGCTTCCCGCCACGCGTATCACATTTGGATTGCTTGCGGGCTCGTCTGGACTGACACTTCGGATTCCTTTGGTTCTCTTTCCTGCCAAATCATCAAAAGCCATTCGCTTGCCATGAGCAGCACGCAGCTTGGCATAGTAAACGTCACTAGCATCAGCTTCAGATTCAGACCCATCGTCGAATGTTTCCCAGTTCTCTGACCCGGAATGGCCGGTGTTGACTGTAGATGCGTCCGACACTTGTCTTGGTGCTGGTGGAGGGGCACGCTGCAAGTAAGGGTTCGGTTTTGGGAACCCATTCATAGAGTTCAAGGAGAGGGACGATGCGGATGACTGTGTTGATTGAGAGAATCCTGTAGATCGCTGGGAAAAAGCGGATGAGCTTATGAAAGAGCGTTGATTGCGATCGTCATAGACATCCTCAGGGCTGACTGGCCGGACGAAGGAGTTAGATAGCGCGCTAGCACATCGTGGTGGTTCAAACAAATAACTGCTTCGCTCATCTCGCCCTGCCCCTCCAGTCAATGCTCGCATTCTTGGTGGAGGCATCTTGCCGTGGAAAGTGTTAGAAGCATATGGCCCGGGTGTTCCACTGCGAGCCGTAGCGTTACTTCCATGGGGCATGTTACCCAAAGGAACGCGAGCGGGAATCTTGGAAGGCGACTGGGCTCCAGCTCTTGATGGGGCTCTGGATGGCCCAATGGTGTTGTACTTCATCGAGGCATGTCCAGTTGGCGTTTTGGTAGCAGAACGGGGAGGGGGAGGTCCTCTCATCACGCTAGCAGGGCGAGATGGGGGCTGTGCCCTCACAGATGTCCCTCTCACACTTCCCGGTCCTGCAGATGGCGTCTTAGAGCGTGGTGGGGGCTTGGCTACGACTGGAGTGAGTTCATCGAGATACCTCTCCCCTTGGATGAGGAACGGCCGTCCAAACTCGTCCTCAAACATCTCCAACTCCTTCCTCAAATCAGCCTCCACCTTAGGCAGCTCCTTGGCAATCCTCTTCCTCATCTTTTCCTCTCTTAGAAGTTTACCAGGATCACGCCTCTGTCCACTTGTTCCACGCGCCATGAGACGAGAGGCATCTTGACTCGACACGGCCAAGGCCTCTCGGTCTGCCAAGAGCCCACGGTGCTTGTCGACGAGCTGCAAGATAGGAGCACGCTGTTCCTTCAATGCCTCTAAGCGTGTAATTTCCGCTTCATGGGCTTCTAACAGGGCATCACTGTAAACGTCGGAAAAAGCAGGGGTGAAGTCGAGCATCTCTTCCTCTGAGTAGTAAAGGCTATCCCAGAGCTCTTGTAGCCGGCATCTGGCATCCTCAACGAACAGATGTAGGTTCTGTCTCTTGAGTTCGTTGAGACGCGCTAGTTCTTCTTCGAATTCATTGATGATACGGAGCCCACAGCCACGGTTCGCCGAAACGAACGCCTTTCTGTCGCATTCCTCAACTCCGAAGCGCTCCCAGAGCCCTTCCACAGCGTTCCTGAGTTCTTTGAGCTTGCGTTCGCGACTTCTCTTCTCTTCCAACAGCTTCTCCCGTTTTGCTTTCAAATTGGCCAGATCTGACTCGTGAAGTCCTAGCTGTTCGGGGGACTCGCGATAATTCTGAACAATGTTGGAATCGGTCTGAGCCTGAGGAGTTCCGAGCTCAGCCCAAAGCTTGATAATCTCTTCGCACGTGGTCTGAACAAATTCAAGTCGCCGGTGGTATTCTTCGTAAACCCTGGTGAATTCTTCGTCTAGATCTCTAACATATTGTGGCGACAGGTTGAAACTAGGCGCGATCGAAGATCCAGGTGCTGTTGGTGGGAGCTCAATGTTAACAAAGGACGATTCAAGATGAGACGAGTAGGATTCAAGAGCCTCAACAAGTTCTGCAAATCGTTAGCGATTGAACAATCAATGACTTTTGGCAGTTAAACATACTCTTGACCTGCTCAAAGCGCTCGCGGTGTAATTTGCTGAGCGCACCATGCTTTTCGCGAAGGAAAGATAGACAACGGTTGAGAGGATAAGTGATGTGCAAGTCGTCGTGATTCAGCTGATACTGGCCATTAGCTTTCTCGTCCACCAAAGAGTGCTCCATTTGCTCGATCGCGGTTATAAGCTGTCGCGCTTCTTCTGTCATCTCATTTTTTTCACTATCATTTCGGTCAGCATCCTAGAAGTTTCGATGTTTTCAGATGAAAAAAAGACAACGCACTTATCAACAAGCTTGAGATGGTTGTTTAGAGTATCTGAAAGAGCACTGAAGAGCTGCAATTGTTTGTCAATATTGATCCACAGCCGATAAGATGCTTACGAGCGAACAAACCTCAGCTTCTCGAGAGTCGCGCTCATGGCCCGGAACGCCAATCTCGTCGTAAATACCATGCAGCTGAGCGACAATATTATTGACCTGAGTGGTCAGGTAGCTTGTATCGACGGCCATTGCGTATGTCGGCCCTCTTGTTTAACAAAAGAAAATCAAAAGAGAGAATGTTCACTGCGATGAGTGTTCCGTGGTCATGTAGTCTCCGGCGGCAATGCGCCTTCAGCACGGTAGCTGCGAGACACCAAAATTGACCGGTGCGAAGCGGTAACAGTAAAGGATTGACTCAAAGATCGGATGTCATCTGCGAGAACAAGGGAAGACCCGCAGGATTTATGTATAGCTCAGCCGATGCAGGTGTATGCAAGGATGTGGAGGAGAGGGGGAATTAATAGATGTAACGCGAGTGATGCGATGGATAGATAGAACAATAATAATTGCGCATCCTTTGGAAATGCAGCCGCAATCGAGATTCGTCCCGGGCCCCTGTTGATGGCGTTCTGTTACTCCGGCAACACTCGACTCCGGCCCCCACCGCCCGGTTTTGCCGTCATTCATCTCACCGCCCTCTCCACGTCTTCGAGTTAATGCTGCTGTTGCTGAATGTAGATTCAATCAGACGTCACCAAAGGAGTTATTCTGTATAGATCAGATCCTCTTAGATCTGTTTCTTCCCCCTTCCAACTCACATTCCATCCATCCCTTTGTGGTCAGCTCGACCAAGGATTTGTCATCATGCAGAAGGCTGCCCAGCAGTCTTGGGGTTCGTACCACTACAAACCAAGCGTATTCCTGATATCGTTCCAGCATCCATAACTAACGGCCGATCGCCCATCTTAGAGCTCGAAAATTCCATCAGCCTCATAGATCCCCAACGCGATGCTCTCTACCACTACGACGAAGAAACGCACAAATCCCTCAGCGCCGAGCGCCCATGGGCCAAAAATCCCCATTATTTCAAATCGATACGGATATCCGCCACCGCACTATTAAAGATGGTCATGCACGCTCGCTCCGGCGGGTCCCTCGAAGTAATGGGCCTCATGCAAGGGTACATCCTCCCGGAAACATTTGTCGTCACCGATGCTTTCCGCCTCCCCGTCGAAGGAACAGAGACCCGAGTGAACGCCCAAGACGAAGCAAACGAATATATGGTTTCATATCTCCAGGCATGTCGGGATGCGGGAAGGATGGAAAACGCAGTCGGATGGTATCACAGTCACCCTGGGTATGGATGCTGGTTATCAGGGATCGATGTCACCACGCAGGATATGCAGCAGCTCGGCGGGCCGTTTGTTGCCGTGGTCATTGATCCGGAGCGTACCATTTCGGCGGGCAAGGTGGATATTGGTGCCTTTAGGACATTTCCTAAGGATTATACACCTCCCAAGGAAGAGCAAGAAGACGATGAGTACCAGACTGTGCCCCTTAACAAAGCGGAGGACTTCGGAGCCCATGCGTCCCATTACTATGCTCTTGAGGTGTCTCACTTCAAGAGTGCCCTTGATACCGAGCTTCTGTCACTCTTGTGGAACAAATATTGGGTAGCTACCCTCAGTCAGAGCCCTCTGTTCACTACTCGTGATTATGGGAGCAAGCAGATGATGGATCTTAGCCAGAAAGTCAGGCGGGCCGCTCGCGGTATTGAGAGCAATACTTCACGGGGCGGAGCCACCGGTGTTAGAGATCAACAGTTGGAGAAGGTTGTACGGGATGGGCAGCGGATCGTGTCGGAGGAAGTGAAGGGTCTCTTGGCAGCTGAAGTTAAGATGAAGCTTTTCCAAGACATCGGAGAGAATAACAGGACAGACACATAAACCGTCACGATTTGATATGAAGCATATTCTATGGATGGTGGGACTACATTGCGCTTGAAGCTTCCAGCTGAAGTTCTAACTGTGACAATGGCGCTTTGGGATTTCGACGGTATTAGATACATTTTATTAAAACATGCGAGAAACACGACGATTTTATGACCAGATCTATTTGACGAAGCCAGCGGCTTTTTGCCCTGTACAATTGATTCTCGTAAATACAACACGTGGTATGAACTAAAGATATATACCTTCGTAGGAGAATAGGTAGGTACAAGAAACAGAAACGGGGCACGATGAAGTGCCAAAGTAAAAGACCACACAATGTTATCCAATGTCGTGACGTATCATTATTCAGTCGTGAACGAGAGGAAAGTCCCGTCAAACCCCGTTTATCATAAGGCCGGAGGACCAAGACACGGACGACAATCTTATACACAAGAAGGAAACGGGCCGAGCCACTGTACAGAATGAAGGAGGAGCCTGTAGGGAGTATATGCAGGTCATAAGAAGGAAATAGGTAAGGGACTGTACGACCGTCAGGGTGGTCTGAGCGGGGAGGAACAAAAGAGATGCACCGGGTCAAGTAGGTAGGTAGGATCAGATGAGGCTAAAGAGTGGTCCCGTTTCGTAGATTCGAAAATAAAGAAAACAATCAGACAACAGATTGAGGGTATCACAAGCTTTCACTGCAGTCATTTCTATCACATGCAATTCAAGGAGCTGTGGGGCGCTGAAGTTGGGATTTCGAGTCCCCATTTCACTTGTTCTTTTCTTTTCTCTTCAATTTTTTTTTCTTTAATTTTTTTTACCTCCTTTTTTGTTGTTGTTGGGGGGAGGGCTGTCAATCGACCAGCCTGAGACTATTTGCACAGGATGGGCGAATGACGGTGGCGCGCGCGCCGTAATCTTTCCGCTTTGATTGAGGCATTGGCTGGCACCAATATCACGACATATTTCGAAGAGTAGCCCTTCAAAGGACGAGGCCGAATGAGGTTCGTTTAGTACAAGGTGCGCTAGCACAATATATCTCGCAGGTCGATTCCCAAGTTCCAACAAGGATGCGGCGTCAGATCCGTTGATTAGGGGATGAACGGGCTGGACAATAGCCAGGTCTTTGTCGACAGATCCTTCGGTCGCACGGGTCGCATCGATGGTGAACGGCGCCGTCCTAGTGAATGATGCAAACGCCAGTGAATTTAACAGCCGCCAATCACCTCCATCCAACGAGGTTGGCGTGGGAGATCGCCTGCGATAAACTTTGGTCGGGTTGCCGGCGGGAAAACTCGGCACGTGCGTAGTGGATGCAACGACAGGGGTTCTCCACGTATCGCAATTTAAGCCCCGACGGAGAAGCGGAGTTCGCCGATTTACAGGAAGCCGGATTCAGATAGCAGTCTACGCGTTCGCAAACACATGGTTAGTCATCAATCGATCAACCAAGGAATCCTTCGAAGAGTGAGATATATCTGGAGACATGGGTATCGCCAAGCCAGGCCGGAACACCGAACCCAGCACACAAGGCCATGGAAAAAGGCATAATGGGCAAGGGGGAATGGAACATAAGAGAAAGAGCAAAGAAAAAATCAAAGCATCATCGAAACGACAGGGCAATGGACGCGATAGCCATAGTACTCATGTCGCCACTAGCGGTAGCATACCTCGCAATCTTTTCGTCCTCCCGTTCTCTGGGCTCTACCTCCAAACTTCGGTCGTACATATCATGCACGTCGCCCGCCCCTTGCAAATTACTAAGGATATAATCCTGCAATTCTGGGACAGGCTGAAGGAGATATGGGACGTTTTGATACTGCTGAATGTCTCGGATTACCTCCGCCGTTTTGGCGCGTTTGTTGAAGTTGATCAACCCCGATGGCGTAAGAGATGGAATACCGTCCTCGATAAAAGTCAAGTCGGTCAAATAGACACCTGAGAGACGTGAGGTTAGAAGTGCAAGAGGGGGGAATAGATCGATTGATCAGATTCATACCAAAAAATGGAATGCACGGTGGGTTTGCTAAATGTAGGGTTTCACGGTATTCGCCAAAATTCTTTGTGCTGGCCATGAGTCTACGCATTTGCTCCAAAATGGTGGACGTGCGTCCACTGACTTGACCCCATGTGCGACCAAGTCGGTGGATAGGCGCCGTTCCGAGAGCAGAGATAATGGACGTCAGCGTAGAGTAGTTGTTGAGGGCACGGCATTTCTAAGAGTATTGTCAGCAGCCGTCATCAAAAGGGAGAGAAAGAGCCCATACATCTGCCACGTTCACGAAGTGCTTAATGACAACCACACGCTTCTTTACATCAGATTGACTAAGGATCATCTCCGCAACCCAGTTCGTCAGCTGATTCGAATGAAGAATCAAAGCTTTCACGTTAGTCGCAGGTTCCGGCTCGTCAGGCCCAACCTTCTTTTGCCACGTTTTATTCAAGCATTCGGTGGGGCGAATCTTGGAGTAGAGGCGTGACTCGATGATTGTGAGCTGACGAGCGAACTCTGTGGGATCAATATCAAGGAACTTAAGCTTCTTCATATTCTTCGGAACAATGGGGGTCGGGGCAGGAACCGCCTGCGTAGGGACAAGCCGTTTAACGGTCGTGTCCTGGCCGCGAAGACGTTGCTCGATGACCGTCAACAACGGAGGCGACCCTGGTGTCTTTGTAGTGGCGATAGAATCCTTAGTGAAGGCGTGGACTCGCTCAAGGAGCTTCATGTGCGCCTCATCGTTCGGTTCCATCCAGAAATTCTCGAACCAGCTCTTCAAGATATTGACTATGCGGAATCGAATCGGTTTCTGCTTCCTATCAACCCACATCTGCATCTCTTCCTGGTTTAGGCCAAACGGAGGCTGGATATTGAATCGTTGGGTGAGCAGCTCGAAGAGCTCCGAGGCAGTGGTGAAAGATCGGTAGGTAAGGAGGAAAGTGTTGTTGAAAGAAGCATCAAGCTTGTCATGTCGAGTCAAGTGCTCCACTAGTCCTGCTAGCGTGCCGCATTTCAAGGTAGGGGTATCGTTCTTGGTGTCATAGAATACTTCGCCTTCATGATCCATTTTCAAATACCATGGCGTTTCTTCCGGCTCCCGGACCGGTTCTCGAATGGGCTCTCGAGTGATCGCACTTGGTGGCGCTTGACCGAAAAATCTCTGTGCCTTATCCATGTTGCGACGCACTTTATCCGCTGGGTGATCGAGGGGGTATGAAGATGGAATGCCAATCGATTCATCTGCTATCTTAGCCTGTGACTCCCCACGGCTATGCAGACCCTTGAAACTCTCGCCATCTCCACCCGAGCGACTTTCGCTACGGAAAGCTGCAGTGGTCTCTGGAATCTGCTCTAGCAAGAGCGAGAGAGAAAATCCGATTTGGGAAACGTAATTCTCGAGTTGTCTGGCAACGCCTCGCACAGCATTCAGACGGTCATCCAGCGAGTCCCCGCGCAATTCAGCCCACTCATCACCCAGGGGTGTCGTGACAGCCTGGCAGCCGAGAACGAAATCGGCGATCGCATCGTAAACTCGTTGTTTCTGTAAACTGAAATCGACTAGTTGTGGGTTCTGAAAGCTAGTCCCCAGAGGTGCCAGGTTGATCGATTCGACGGAAGAGATCCAAGGACGGTACTGCTCGATGACCTTGATCGCAGCTGCCAAGACGGCATCGCCTACTTCACGATGCTCAGCAACCGTGACGATCTTCTTCTGGTTGAGTGTCAACCGTTCCTCAAGACGACGAATGGTCCCAACAAAAGACCTCCGAAGAATATCAATATGGTCCAAAAGGGCTGCATCGAGAGGCACAGTTGGTTCAGCTCGAGCGTCGTTTCCATCCTGGTCTAAGAAAGATGTCGGACCCGAATCGTTGAGAGTAACGCCATTATTCTGCCAGCCGCCGCCCGAATGGCTACCTACAACAAAACCTGGGACGATTCGCCGGATAAAATCGCCACGCTGCTGTCTTGCAACATCGACATATCCATACACTCCTTGCATAACCCCGTCTGCCTCTTGCAAGCATTTGCTAACGGAATCTGGACCTGGCCAGTCAGCCGCAGCAATGTGCGATGAAAGCACTAATTTGGAGAATTTCGACATCATATCCCTAAAGTGAGGGTATAAGGCCTTGTTCGTCGAGATGATCGAGGGGTTTCCCGAGTGATTGTCCGTGGTATCAGAACCAGCGGCCAGGAGCATACGCAAATGGTCAGATATGTCTTCGGCCTTCCGCACATAATCTGAACGATCGCCGTTCATTAACGTCCGACGATAGGCCTCAACAGCGTTGCGCATATTATCAACGAGTAAAGGCCAGGTCAGGGGGGGCGAGGCACCGTCATCCACAAAATGCGAGGGGGCTTCCGAAGAGACAGAAGGTCTATGGAAATTGTCGGAGAGCGAAGTAGTACTGCTAGCCGCAGTAGCAAAGCTGTATGCCTTATGTAGACTTCGGTATGAGCCCTGCCCTTCGTTGATGGATTTATTAGTAGATGATGGGTGTAAAGAGTCCATAGATGTAGCAGGAGAAACCCCGTCAATATATGACTGCCGTCTCCGGGACATAGAGTCTTGAGAAGCAAGCATCAGGGATTCACCTTCCGCCTCCGATGCAGAACCATCATAGTCGTCCTCATCTCGTTCGAAGCCACGAGCCATCATTTCAGGGGGAGGCCTAGTCTGATTGGGCACATAAAAGGTATTGCGGTCATATGCTTCATTCGTAGACGGGTTTTCGAATGGTAGTTCCATAGTGCTATAGCCGGTAAGTGTGTTGAAGTAGAAGAGACGGCCGTCAGGGGTCGCTTGCGGAATCCAAAAGGCGGCCTCTTCCTGCTCCTTCGGAGGCCCTGTACCCTCTATAGGCAGTATCGGTTGCGAGTCGCGCGAATTTCCGGCAGAGTCCACCTCATCGTCCTCACGGTCTTCTTCGTACTCCTCTCCCAGGCCTGACTCCGGGCTAATATCCCCGTCCTCATGTCCATTCCCTACATGCTCCTCCAGCTCGGTAGGATCCGTGATAATGGTGCAGTAATTGCTAGGGAACCAACCCCGAACGCTGTTGTTAATCACACCGTCCCACCAGCCGGTATCGAGTTGGTTCAGAACCTGAATGATGTCGCCTCTTCGGAAACTAAGACTGGTATGGTCGTCCGCATCGTAATCATACATGGCCCGCACGAACAAAGCGGGAGCAGGTTCGGGACTGGGAGTATAGCGTCCAGTGGTAGCCATCTTGATCGAAGGTTGATGCTGTTGAAGCGACTGGTCGACGCTCATATCCCTGTGGTGGAAAGAAACACTGCTTCCACGACTGCGACTCTCGGGGGCAGTCGTGGGAGTGGACGCTTGCTCCTCGGTAAAAGCAAAGGTGGTTGTGATTGTGTTCGTCTTAATCGCCAGCGAGGATTTCGTGTCGATAACCAATGGTTCTGCCACTCGAGTGTCGTACATTCGGGGTATCGCCACAATTGACGTCCTTAAAAATACTGAATAGACGGGGAAACGGTGGGGTGTGGTGGTGGTGAAGGAGGGAAATAAAATGGCAATTAATCAGTATGCTACGTCCCCTGCGACAAACAGCTGGACGAGCTTAACGGGAGGTGTTGGTCATGACTAGATCGGCAAAGCAGCTGTGGAAGGATCCGGGGGGAGGGGACTGCGGTGCGGGTTGGTTGCAGAATCACCTGCGGGAGAAATGTAGTAGACTGCCTATAGTGGGTTCACCGCACGGGTTGGCGGTGGTGGCAGGGCAAAAGGCGATAGCGATAAAAGTGGCAAGAACACGGTTAATATACCCGGATATAACATCCAGTGAAGATTCTTGTTTCAACGTGAGACTGGCAAAGAGAGTGAAGGATGTTGGAAAAGGTTGAGAAAAAGGAGAGCGAAAGACATAAGACAGTAGCCGCCCAGGAGAGGAAGAGCGAGTGAAAGAGAGGGTCTCAGGGAGTTTTAGGGGAGGTTCAACAAACTGTCCGTTCACTCTCGGGTGGTGGGCAGATGGACTTAGGTGTGAGTGGAGGAAACGCCAACTGCAATACCGTCTGGTCCGTCCACCGATTACTACTAACCAACGTATTGGGGATGTATTACCCGCACCATCCACGACCATACAAAAATTACCATACGCCTCTCGTACTCCAGTTCCCCTTCCAGAAACCAGGGCTTGCCGCGGCTGGTACAGCCGGCCATAGCTGACATGAAAGTAGAAAGGAAAGAGAGAGGGGCAATCGCCATTCCCTTCGCTCTCATTTCTTTTCTGAACTTTTTTTATCATCTGCCTAAATTGATAGAGACTGTTCAAATAGAATATGGTGCATGTAGGATGTTCTCTTGTTGGATCATTATTTTTATTTTTATTTCATAGGCTCCTCTATTTTATTCGCCACAAACATTCGATATTGGATTTGGGGGCTACTTGTTAATTGCTCAAGTTACTGCGCCCCGGTGTGTGTACATACACTATCCATACATACCCATAAGCCTCAAGATCCGTACCTGTACCTGCTGTACCTGTGGAGTACATGTAATGAAACCAATTAAGGTCGGTAATAGAGACGCGGACCAGCAAAGCAGCACGAGCCCTCTTGACCTTTTGACTTTACGGGTCATGCAGAGGGAAACTGTCGACCTTGATTGATACGTTGATAGGCGCTTAGAGGTCACTAAAAAGTCTATCCAAGTTCCCCGTACCACAATCACCAACTCTCGTTGTTCCATATTGCTTCACTCTACATAATGGGTCACTCTCTCGACGAGTTGGAGCGTGTCGGTCGCCTTGATTCTTGGAACACAAAAAAAAAAAAAAAAAGAAGGCTGGAACCTAAAGCATTTCGGCTGCATTTCCGCTTGCACTGTCACCCCAGGCCGGTATGATTGGACTGGACATTCCATTCAACTTACTATAGACTGGGAAGTGTACTCCATAGTGACTCTCCTCCATACATCGTACATACATGGGCTCAAGGTTCTTGCCTATACTACCCTGCTTTTCCCATGCTTTTTGATCAAAGACGGGAATTTTTCTTCAAAAAATTTTGCAAAAGAAACGGTAGGATTGTTTTAATGGTAATCTTGGGTATCTGACTGCCTTTCGTATTTTTACACCACTGTTGTCAGTCTCCATTTGCTGTGGAGAATTTTAGCTCGCGTCGCCCTCCAAAAATACTCCGCAACAGTCTCGACTGATGGAGACTTTACGAAATGAAATGGTCTTAGTACAGAAGCGCATATTTATTCATGTATTACTTCAAGAATTATTATCACTCACACATCGTATGTACGCGCGGGAACGGATTGCACCACCACCACTGGTCTACAAAGGCCGCAGTGCATTCGTATATCAATCATCCTTGAACCCTAAAACCTATAACGGACATACGGGACTCCCGCTCTGCTATCGTTATATGCATACGCATATGTGGAATGTCCTGTGCCAGTGCCCATCCGGAGGATTAATCGCAATTTGATACGATGTATATAGTCCTTGATTTGCCTCGATGTATGCGGCAGGCCGCATGAAGGCACCCAAACTATGACCAACAGCAGGACAGAGAAGCACCATAACCATTCTAAATTACAATTGCCCAGTTAAGAACTACGGTGATATCTACCACGGCCAGTTTAACGTGGTATTGATAACCACCAACAATGAAACGGCTCAGGTAATAAGTAGATCAATATCTTGTCAAACTATTGTGATAATAGCTTGCTTAAAAGCCCCACACCCTGGCCCGCCAGTCAATCACATAGGGAGCTTTACACCCAAACTTCCGAGAGAAAGAAACCATGCACATCTGTATACGAGCTTAACCATGGAACGTATAAAATGATGTAATTTCTGGGGCTGGTAATGGAGTCCCGCGCCAGTTCCAATGGATCAGAAGTCGAGATCGTTCAGTCCGTACCACTACAATGATTCTTGGGGAAAATCAGGGGTGGACTTCTAGAACTGCGAACCGTTGGTCAATTAATTAGTTAACCTTCTTTAAGTGATCATCAATAATCATTGGGCGGTTGAGCAAAGTTTCCGTTCCGCTCTTCCTTTCCTGGTATACCCTAATTTTGAGATTCTTTGTACATGCCTTGACATCCATCGATATAGGATGTATGTAACATATGATCTTCATAGGAGATACTTAATTCCATCAGGCCATAGATGGAAACCCATTTCACGGCTTCAAGAGGCCGCAATTCATTCGCAGCACCAAAAAGTCCGAGTCCAAGTAAGTCACTTGACACCACGCAACTCCTCACCCGTCAAAGCAAGTCATACCACCTTGCAGGTGAGCTATCAGACGCCACATAGAGCTACCCTTTGAGGCGCTCGAAGGTATTTGCATCCATCCCAATGTCTGTTGAGGTATCAAAGGCATTTGTGATATATTGATAGGCCCAAAGTACGGAATATTGGTACGTCTTTTAGATTTCCTCATCTGGAACCTCGGAATCCTAATCCGGTACCTTCTATACATCCCTTATCCAAAAATTGGACCTCTCAACTGGAAGGGTTTATCTGGATTCAATATCATTGTGCTGTGACTTCATTCCTGCTTCCCTGCTATTGCTCCTTGCCTCTTGGGCCAATTTCACCGAGCCTGACTAGGGGTTATCGGGAATACAGAAAGACATGAACCATCAGGCCAATATTCATCAATGTAAAAACTACTCCTTCGCCGGAGTTCCGTGCTGGCTGAATTAGATTCCTATTGAGTGATTTTCTAGAATACACTAAGACTTTGAATTCATGTTGAGCATTGCCTCCACATCATAGTAAGTTTGGCTTCATTCCAGTTGTGTCACAGGCCGTCAGTACCCAATCATATCCTAATCAATATAGCTGCTCGTTTGCCCCTGAAGATAGTCCAACTTCTATGCTCCTCTTATCTCTCTGTCTGTTTCCGTTAATTATCAAGCCATCGTCAATATCAGAATCAATGTTCTTTGATGGAAAGTAGACCATTCATAAACTGTGTCTTACACTATGTCCCTAAATCGTATAATTACATTACTTTAAATGCAATGTCAATTCTTTGTCTTGATCATATTGCCCCACTAAAGACCTTTGCGCTTGCGTCATTAATACAAATTATCATTTCCTTTTAGAACCCCTAGTCACCTGTTATTTACCCCCACAACCTTCATTTCTGCGCAATATGTACATATATCCTCTACAGACACCGAATAGCATTTATTAGCTACCTAGGTACCACCCTCTTCTTCACCCAATGATTTCAGTTAGGAGGGTACCATATCCCTGATCCCATTGCATGATTCAGCCATAATAAAACCAACCCGTCAATCTTTCCCTCGCCTTTTTCGCCTTTATGACACGGTAAAGTACTTGCCTTAAGTTCAGAAACCAGGCACCCTACTTGAATCTCGAATATTTCTTCATATATAGAGAGTACATATTACACAGAGCTTAGTATCGATCCATAAGAGCTGAAAACACATAATCAGCAGCATCCTCCCTCTATTCGTCTTCGAGAGTGACGCGTCAGACATCAATCAACGAAGAAAATCAACGCTTAAGAGACAGTCATAGGCGATATTCAATGTCAGGCAGACGTCAGAGCAGAAGAACTTTGGCCCAGCCGTATGATTCAATATGTAGTTTATATTAGTACATACCTGTATACAACTCTGGTTCCTGCAGTGAGATTAAGCAAATCCCATTCTTCTGAGCTTGTGGACGAAGAGACTAACAATTTAAGGCCTCACGAAGAAAGAGCTCGGCTCATCAAAACGTAAGTACCTCTTCTGGTGACTTCCACTAGGTGCACGTTGATCTTAATCAAAAAATAACTCTCTGATAATTAATGCGAGTCCGTTGCCAGCTATATCATAACCGAAGGTCACACGACCACGTTACAGTCTTGTGCTGTTCAGACGCTGTTGATATCTACTAAAGTAACCGCTTTGCCTTGGAGAGAATATGCAGTTTTCGTCGTGGTTATCTACATTTTCTCCAATTTTGGCATCAGTTTTCCTTGGTATACTGGTTGACTGCAAAGAGTCCATGGCTTTGGACCCTCTTAATAACTCGTCCGATGCCTATACGTGGGTAAACACTATCTACAAGATATCAAGCAGTCAGTATCAAGATAAACGATTTGAAGTGCTTTGCAGTGGAGGTTCTTAGTGTATATAGATAGGGTGGAGATGAGATGGCCAGGGAATATGTGCGTATTTCAAGTACACTGCAATTACTATGCCAATGTCAAAGTAAGTGAGACACTTTCCGCGTTCTAGATTGCTTAATTGTGTACAAAGAAGAGCTTTACGTACAACATATGGGTAATGCTGACTATTCCTAAACAAAATAGCCTGGTCCCGTTGGCATACACGAACGAACAGGAACAGTTAATGAAGACAACAAGAGCAGTAGAGCCTAAAATTTCTCTCTAATAAAACATACATTTGGATTACACTAGGGATTGAATCATCGTTCGGAATTGGTGGTCAGCTGCAGCTATTATAGCATTTCTATGCTGTCCAACAGGAGCAGGCATACCCGACAGCAATACTATAGCTATACGTTTCCTGCACTCGTCGAATTTGTATTGGATAATCAGGTGGAACTTACCAGCGGACTTCTTACGGTCAATAAATCTAGTTTTGGGGTTGTTATTCATGTTTAGTATTACAACATCACAACCCCTAATACTAAACCACTTGAAATATATATATGCCACCGATATTCCAATCATGACCGTCACATTCGAGCTCTACCACGCTGTTCATGTCAAAATATACGAGATTCTAGAAATCAAGCCAAAAGTCTACTCCAAAGTAAAGTGCCCCTCATGCCGCTTCCAATAAAGTAGCATTTACTCCGTACCTGTCTATCCAAACACAAAGCCACCCAGCAGACCACAGAAGACCCCAAACCCAAACCAAAACAATCAACAGACCAGTCTCCCAAGAGGCAGACAAGAGAATAACCACCCTCAGAAACTCCAGGAACACCCCCGGAGCCCCTCGAACAGAGGCTGATATACACCGTAATTTCCCTCCTTGCAGCACCAGGTTTAATCAGGAACATGTAATAAGACATGAAAATAATCAGCAAGGAGATGATTACCATGAGAGTGCTACAAGGAGAAAGAAAGAGGGGGACAGGGAAAGCCCCTCACATCCAAATAATCACTCTACTTACTATGGAATACGAATATCAGTTTGTATGGGGCAGGTGAGTGAGTGCCGATATAGCCATTTGCTCTACCTTAACTAATCGTAGATCCCCCTGACGGAAACGGCTGCCTAGGTTAGTACTGGGCTACTAACTAGCCAAGTAATTGATCGATGGATACTACTGTACATAGTACAGTACAGAAATAAACAGATTACGGGGCAGAAGATACTAGTAAGATAGATAGATACAGACTACAGTGCAAATGGTTGTCCAAAAGATAAAGCAAAGTAATGAACAACGACGGAGTACAAAGCCCTGTCTCCTCCGTCCAAAGACCAAAAACTAAGGAACACATCTTGATAGGGAAAGTCCACGATGAGATTGAGAAGAAACAGCCCCATCCATCCTACATCAAAATCCCACCCATCCAGCAAACCAACCCAAGACCGCGGAACACCAAAAGCCTATGCTATCCGAGCCTCCCGCCCTACCCCTTACGAATCCTCGCCCCAAGTCTGGACCTATCCGAAAGAAAAACCAGGGAAATTTCGATAGTCTCAAGGCTGAATCAGTGGAACTCGAGTTTGCGACCTTTGCCCCTCCCCCTTTTTTGTTGACTTCGCTGCGGCCCCCCTTTCCAACTCCCGGGAGACGACGGTTGGCCTAGGGATTGCGCCGGACGTCACAGAGTTGACGCCTACGCCCTTCCAGAAGCCTTCTTTTGATCCAATCGCCCGTTTCCAGTGGGGAGAGAACGTATACCGGGGATTAGCGAACCGGTTGGTTGGTGTTGGTGGTTATCCATTTTTGATGTCTAATTTGTTTTTCTCTTTTTGGTTTTTTTTTTTTTTACCGCGGTTGTTTGTCTGGAGATCAGGTTAGTCCTTCATTAGACGGTATTTGGTATGTTGTGAAACGTTATGTATGTCTGTCTGTATTATTATGATTATTAGCATATGTTAGGGAGGAGCTATCTTAGTAAGATTTCAGGATGCAAGATACTTGCCCTGAGCCTGAGGTACAGTATACAGTGACCTCGACATGAAAGTTTTTACCATCAAAATCTGAACTTAGATACTAGATACATTGCAGAAACACACGCAGTGAATAGAAAAAGCGGTAGCATCCGCGATAAAGTTATTCTAAGTACTACCAGTGACAGGCACCCGTCTAGATACCTGCAAAGACTCGGCTAGCTACTCCATACGACAGTTACAGAAATATATAATTCCCGGAGGACAATTGCACCCTGTACTACTCTGTACTCTGTAAAGAAAATATATGATCAACCATTATTAATATAAGGATGCAGGCAGGTTACAAATCACCATAATCACAAACATCAAGTGAGACAAACATCTCTTCACGCTGAAGCGGTGTTACCGATTCTCTCCGAGATATTAGATAGCCCGTGGTCGTTGTGTTCTTCATAAGAGAGCTTGTGTGCAGTTTACCCATTGGGCTCGGCGGGTACGAACCATGGAACGCCTTCGCTCAATCGTGGACGGGTGGGTATTTTCCATGGTTCAAGCACCGATAAAGTTACTCTCCAGTATGTCATACTATAGGCATAGTGAGTATATTGTATGAATTGGTGAGCGACGCTCACATAAACCAGCAAGATGTTCTAGAATCCATAGTGGGTGGATAGCATCATCTCATCATGCATGGCAAACTAGTTTAGTCTATGGGAAGACTTAGGTTTCAATCCGAGTTAGCGAGGCCGCACAAAACTTGAAAAATTCTACAGAGATAATTAATTTAAAAGATAGAATAAAATAGATAAATGAAAAATGGAAAAACAAAGAAAAGAACAAGCTAGACCAAAGTTGAGGAGGGCCGGGATTGGATATTGGCTCTCGTCCGTTTTTCTTTCTTTTTTCATCTTTTCCCTTTTCTTTTTGAGGAACTGGATTTATTTTCCTTTTTTTGTTGCCCTCACTAACTGGTGGGGACAAACAAAACCCAACAGTCCAATTTCTCACTGCCATGTGTAATATATATAGAAGCGGTCAAGAAGTCAACAAAGACGCAAGCGAGTCCCGACAAGATGCCCCGTCTAAGGAATTTGTTCAAATTCGATATCCAGCGCTCACCGACTCCAAAGCAATGACCAGTTTGAGGAATTCCAGACCGATATTCTACCCCCGTCGGCGATGAGCGAAGGGGGAACGGAAAGGGGGATTCCACTAACTTTATTTGTTCATATACAGAGAATTCCCACGAAGTTGCCGGGACGGCAGCCAAAGACAGTTTGCATGCTACCGATGCTCACTAGTGTAGGGACGGGGTCCTCGGGGAAGTGGTTCCTGGAATCCTGCAACGGTACCTAGTGGGGACTTGAATCATGGATGGTAGGATCGGGAGCCATGGAGTTTCCATGATTCAGAAATCATCTTCTTGGGCTTCCCACTCTTTTGGAGCGATCGACTGGTGTAGATCCATTGCATCGGGGACTAGACTATGTGGTTACGTACCGAACTACAGGACAGTAGGGATAAGAAAGATGGGTAGTTGCAGCAAATCACCTCTCTGGTTAAGCGAAGGAGAAGGCTCCAAGGTTTCCATCTTCTTTGATGGTTTTAACTTTGGCTTTTGTGGTTCTCACCCCTTTCTTGAAAGGCAATGGGCATGATGAATATGAGGATGGTCCGAGTATAAAAGAGAAACAACGAGTGAATGATGGGCATAATTTACAGCCCGAAGAGAAACCCACCGAATCATTAATGGAATGAGGGACCACACACACGGAGAATATGAGCTTGGACTGGAAATGATCGATCATGAATGGATGGATCGGTATGCACGGAAGATTTTGCACTATTTCCTTCTTCTGGTCCCGTGCGCGAGCCTAGATCGATATTAGAAGTACGACGCCAGCAGGGCGTTCATTCAACACCAGAAGCAGATAGATCTCTCTTACCCTGAGGCCACAATTGGATCTATACGAAAGAAAAACAAATGCAATATCAGTCAACACCGACAGTATTCGAGAAAGCAACCATTTAACTTAGTTATCCACCAACAGGAGCCATAGCCATTGAGCACCGTATACTGGGCGTTTCTGGGTCGGACCGCTGCATGGTCGGGAAGTGGATCAAAGAGGAAAAAAATCCTGCCAGTTGCCAGGGTAGAGGCCCCTAGTAGAGACAGTTTGAAATCAAGAGGCTGGGCGCATGAGAAAAGGCCGAATAATGCGTTTTCTCGTCTCCTCCGCACTTAGTCCGAGATGAGAGTCCCTGCTCAAAAGAGTAAGCTCGCCGGCTCACCGCTCTCTTCCTTCGCAACGCTGGCAGATTAAAGCGGTGAGGATGGTAAAAAGTACGTACATATGGAGGTGCATAACTACCAGTCTAGGTGATGAGCTAACAGCTTAGTTATCAGTAAGGTGGAGATTGGAGAGGGAATGGATGGGTCCTGCATCTGAAGACCGGTGGTGGGTGCTGATTATCGAAAGTGGGATACTTGTTTAGCGGTGATGCCAGGTCGTGGAGCCTGACATGAATAGTAGTTGTTGATATCGTATGCTCAGGGTCACTATCATGATAGAATCCTCCTAACCTGAAGAACTGTGTGATAGTGACATTTGACGGTAAGGTACTTGCACAGTTTCTTGTCCTAGTACTCCGGAGGTCATGTGCGTTACCCTAGTAACTAACCGTGTCTGACGGGCTCCTCGGGTTCCCAACCCCTTCAAGTACTTCCGGACGCCCCACTGGCATGCCGGGATTTTACGGAGCCGTCGTGATTTGACCCTTAACGCTTTTATTTGTGTGCACTTAAACCCTACAAGAACTGTTCTGCATGAAAAAAGAGATGGCTTCAACGGAATATCTAAGTGTGGCATATCGACATGAAACCAGTCAGTTACCTCCGTGATTAGAATAACTGATCTAATCTGTACGGAGTCAATGCCTAAGGAACCTTAAATAAAGGGGGGATGGGAATGGATAAGCAAACGGATGCCGAGTTAACAACTATGACACCAACAGCAACTCATCTGACCTGAATAGAAAGGATGTACCTTGTAGCTTTTTCTTCTATCTATTGTGGACACTCCCTTGGGGGCACGCGGAACGAGGGCGCATCTCCGAGTGAGGCTGGGATTAGGCGCGATTGCGATTGCTGGCCTGCAGGCAGCCACAAGTGACCAAAGCCAACAAAACCGAAACTAAAACTAAAAACTAAGGCTAAGGAACAGATCCCCCATGCCACTGATGCAGATGGAGACCAGGTATTCAAATGCATTGTCTACTTGGATGCAAGATCCCCAAAAACAGTAACAATAATGTGTCTGATGATGCAGTCGTGCATGAGTAGAAACCAGATCCCACCTGGTGTGTCCTTCTATCCTTTCTTTATTGTTTCAAGCCAGGCTGCGTAGGTGGATTGTATTGGCTACATTATTATGATGCAGCCTGACTGAGTGTCTCAAATTAAGACTGATTAACGGAGGAGTGGGAGCTTCTTTTGCTGGCTTTTACGCTCGGAATGAGGCCAGTTGAGACTTGCAGCGCGTTGGGTTGTCCACTTGGTTGAGCAGCTGACCTTGAAGCTGAAGGGGCCAAGACCAAGAGGCAAACATCTGTCTACACTCCCGCATTGGCCTGTGTTCTTCACGGGGAATTTTATCATTTTTATTTATTTTTTAATGATTTCCCCTTCCTCTTCCGGGACTTCAAAGAGTGATTAAGGGTAGGGGGAGGGTTTCAAAAAGTAGAAAAGGTCAGCTCTGCAAGTCCATCCCAAATCTTCAGAAAATCTGTTTAGAATAGCTGAATTTTGCGTGGAGTGGCTGATGATCTGTCAGTCAACTCTGAGATATCACATCGTTGAATATTCTCCTATTGCTGCGTGACAACGGGTGGCTTCTCCGCCAAGCATTACTTCTGTACACATAGATCTCTGACTTGGCAGTCACGACCCTTTCAAGAAACACGAAAAGTGGCATAATTAGTCGTCCGGGTCTCTCCAGAAGCTCGAGAGTTTAAAGATAAGTTTCCCTTCGTCATGTCGACATATGAGATGAGGTGAGGTGCGGAGTCTGGAACCCAAGGCCGAGCTCGATGCAATGATCCACCAGGTTCAGAGGAGTGTCAGTAGATAGGTAGGCAATCAGGTTCTTCTGTCACGCGTTGATTGGGTCTGGAAGTTAAAGAACCTCGGTGATAGGCGACCGATTCGCTAATCACTAGATAACTGGGGTTTATTACGTAGGATTCCTAGTCCAGCTTCCTGGTAAGGGAAAGAAGGAGGGGTTGATCAATCAGTGGATTCGAAAGAGGGGGTTATTTTCCGGTTCGTAAAAAGAGATAAACCCATGATGAGGGACAGGAGGGGACCGAGGGGCTGTTTACTTGACTGGTTAAATCCGGTGGCGGGTTAAGAGAGGGGCTTCCGTTATGTAGTAGATGGTCCCCTCATGAATTAATTAATCAACAAAAATACCTTTTTTTTTATTTTATTTTATTTTATTTTTTTTTTGGTCTAAGAAAAATAAAATAAAATAGATTAAATCAAGGAAAACGAAAGGAGAGAATCTGCGACCATGAAAATGATAGGGAGAAGAACCTGATACAGTGATAGCCAAAGTAAAGAATGATTGCATGGAATGAGGGTCTAGACAACTTTTTACAAAAAAAAAACTCCTTCTCCATCGTCTGAGAGAAAAATCTCTGGTGGAAATGAAAGGAGTGAACCACACAAATCAGGTTGACGAGCGAATAATTGAATAATTCCGTGGCATTTTCGTGCTGTGAGATCCTTGTTGGAGGGGGAGGGGGGGGACTGACGAGGGGCTGAAAATGGCCATGTTTTGAGAGGGAACAAAATAATTGGAAAATAAAAATAAATCAGCAAACGCCATTCGTCTAGAGGGGCTGATCTATTGATTAATTGTCTGCGCAGCTGGCCTATCCCTCAGGCCTACTAATACCTTGTCTACAATTAAGCTGCGAGATTGAAATTCTAATTCATTGCAACTTCATAAGGTACCGACAGCCTTTGTACCATTCAACCCGATTGTACCTAAAGAAGGCCATGTAATTTGTTTCTCTTGCCCCGCAGCCGGTTTTGTGTACCAAATTTGTGGTTCTGCGCTGTCAGATAGGCATGGATGATAGGGATCATTGCTACCGAGACACTGCAGTGTAAGAAAGACTGACGGCTGACAGCAATTGGAAAAATATGCTTTTGGTGCTTTGTATCGAGGGACTACCTTAGTACCTCTATCTGAACCAACTACTAAACCTATCTGGTACTGGTATATGGTGATGTACCTGCCGATGGAACCCATTGAACAGAGTTACATACCATACCAGATGAAGATGGGCTCATGCCGGGTCAAAACCCCCACAATGAAATAATATCGATAACAGAAATCGTAATTAGACTAATTTCATTCCACTAACTTAGGGAACTATCCTAAATCGAGCAAAGATCTCTAGGGCTATGTATGCGACATGATGTCCAACTCTACAGACTCAACAGGTACGGAGAAAAGTGACCGAGGGGTCCTATATTTCTCTTTGGTAACAGGGATGATGATTTCAGTATCTCAGATCCGTCAGAAAAGTAATAGGTATGTACGGAATAGTAGTGGCCACTTTCAGGGTGTACGCCCCTTCATCTACTAGCTATCTACTAGTCGGAAACCTTCTTCCATCCACGGATAGGTTAAGTGTTCCTTGAAACCATGATATGGATGTTGGGACTTCTCAATCAATAAGGGTTTGACCGACTCATTCCGTGGGATACTCTGATGAATGTCATGTTGGTGCTGCCCAATGCTATGCATGTGCAAAACGAGATAATATTAATTAGAAGCATTGTTGAAATATAATCAGATTTTGATAATAATGACGGTGGTCTATGAACCTTTTTTATTTTAATTATTTTTTGATTTTTTTTGGCAGCCCAATGCGTTGTGTTGTGTGTTGTGGATAACAAATTAGTGTACTTATATGGTAGAGTGGAAAGTGGATATGTAAATGCTCCCTCACATCAGTGAGAGGTGAGAGAGTGTGAGAGAGAGCCCGCGAAACTTCAAGGATGAACAAAACGGCGGGAAATGGAACATGTCTTTCTAGACCCCCCCGGTTGACCCGGGTTGACGGGTTTGAACTTACAGCAGTCCATGTGGGTTGTAGTGGGCTGGTTGATGTGCTTTGTTTGGATGTATGCTTTGGTCCGTATGCAAGTTGTATTTAGTGGTATGGGACGGAGTACGGAAGGACGTATACTAACCAGCTTGCGCTTAGTTTGGTTATGTGGTTAGTCAGTAGATGTCGGTGGGGAGCTGATTGGCTCTTAGGAAAATCATTGGGTGGTGTTAAGGGCCCCAGTGCGTGGAGATTCTGAGAGACAAAGTGTTCGCTTGTTTCCCCCTCCGTGAGTCCCGCCCGGAAGCCCCTCTTTTCCTGGCCAGTGCCTCTGCTCCCACTTTCCTTGTTGTTGCGCTTCTCGCCGCCCAAATCGCCAACACCGACACTGGACACGACCGCCTCACTGTCGCGATTCAGCGATCGCCCCGAATGTGCCATCACTTTGTGCCCACGTCCTGTCGCGCCTTTCACTCACACTCGCTTTTCTTTACCCACCCCCTCGCTCCCTTTCCCCTTCAACCAGAACTTCCCTAAACTCACTTTCTCTTCATCCATCCACCATTTCCCCCTCCTCTTTCTTTCTTCTTTTTCTTCTTTTTTTTTTTACCCTTCCCACTTTTCCTCCTCTGTACC
>MBFL02000355.1:0-35334 GCA_001696595.2 Aspergillus hancockii | reverse complement strand
CCCCCAACCCTAGCCAAATAAGCCGCCCCCGTATCCGCCCACACCTCATAAACACCAACCTTGACATCTCCCCCATCCCCATCCTCCACCAACCCTATTCGATACGCAAAAGTCTCCTCCCATGTCTGCCCCGTCTCCTTCCACCGAAACCTAGCACTCCCCCTCAACGAAATAGCCATAGCCCTCTCATCCACAACCCAGTCCTGCTGTGGTTCAAAGTCCATCTTCTCAATCGCGAGCAAGTCCGACAGGAGCCCGAAGTAAGTGGTTAGGCCATCGTGGCCGGTGAAGCGGCGACCGAGGAAGGGAGCTAGCGCTGGGAGGCCGTGTTCGAGGGCTGTTGGTTGTGGGGTTGTGGTGAAGTTTGAGAGGAGGGAGGGGAAGGGGGCGGAGGTTGAGAAGGCGGTGCAGAGGGTTTGGACTCTGGTTTTTAGGATTTGTTGAGTTACTTGGGGCATTTTTGGTATTGATTATTTCGAATTGGGTTGAGAAGGTTGAATTAAATTGGATTGACTGGGTTGAATACTAGTAGATGGAGGAGGTTTTGTGTTAGTGGTTGGGTATGACGTCGTTTTTTTGATATCATGTTCGGTTGTTAACGTCTATTGAGAATCAACACAACTTCGTTAATCATCTATCTACCGGCGAACTAATAAGTCAAAAATGTGATGTGATGGGACGGTAGTGATAAAACTCGCGAGGTTCAACCTCGAAAACCTCTTTTAAGCAACCAAACTCCACGCCGTAGCGTAATCGGACAGACGCGGTAAACAAACAACTATGAAAGATAAAGTAAGATGGAAATGGGGTTAATGGAGATGAATCGAAGAAAGATGGGTTAAGGATAGGATAGATGATGGAAGAATAAGTAAAGGTTGAAGAAGAAAAACAAATTATTGCTTCCACGACTTTCCGCAATTCATACAGGTACAGAACAGCGTCATCGGTTCGTCTGCACTGCGAGTCTGTGCCTCGGTATATGTGACTTTGCGCTGGCCGCATTTGCCGCACTGCAGACTGGTACTGATACTGCGCTCTGCTTGCGCGACCATGGCCTTGTCCATGTTCTCCTTCTGGATCTTGCGGTCCTTCTCGCGCTGTTCGTCCGACCGCAGCTCGTCGTGTGTCATGCGCACGAAGTGCTCCGCGGTGACTTCATTGCTGAGAACACGGATTCGAAGCGACGGATTCGACTTGTTCTTGAGATTCTGGAATAGACTGCGGATCTTGGTGCGGTACTGCTCTTTGGTCTCCGGGCCCAAGGAACTGTACGCTGCCGCCTCGACGGCGGACGCCTTAGCCAAAACGGCCCGTGGAGATTCCGTCGAGTTCAGACACAGTCCATCATACATCAGTCCAATGCAGCTGTCGCGGATCCTATTCCCCGTCTGGTTGACCTCCACACCATCCGCCTTCCACGTGCGCTTATCCGGAGCAACTGACAGCTTGGACGCCTTGTCGGTCGGTGTCGTACCAGCAGGCGAAGCCGTACCGTTCTGTGTTGGGCGCGGTGAGTTGCTTGACCGCTGGCTAGGTGCGGGCGAACCACCGGCCTTCTGCTTGTTGACTTCATTGCGCCACTTGGACACAATCTCACTGGATAAGCGGGAGACGTCGGGTGACTTGTGTTGTTTGAACTTGTTGACGATGATTCCCACGCGGGTGGATCGCAGCAGATCCTCCGTCGCCTTCACACCTTGCTGGAGCTCTTTGAGCAGAGATACGATGTTGGCGGCGGGCTCATTCTGGGTGGCGGCTTTGGTCAAGGCCTTGGCCTTGAGCTCTATTTCCTTCGCTTCCAATGGCATTGTGTAATGGTGAGGGTTTAATGGAAGGCAGAGGCTTCGAAGCGCCTGTCCGTAAAAAACTATGGTTAGCGCAAGTCGGAGTAAAATAATGATAGATGCAACGGTCGTATCTATGAAACCCTGTTTCCAACATGACAGCTAGCCCACAGGGTCGCTGATAGCTGACAAAATGCATCCTGAGCTACCCATCTTCCGAAGTAGGATAACACGACCAGGCGCTCCAGTATAGCGGGACAACTCTGGTCGCACGTGCCTCTCCACAAAGATATCCATCAGAAATTCCCATGTTGTGAGTTCTTGAATCATCCCCAGATCATGCGCGGCGAGCATCCTGGATCCAGCGCCCCTGAAGCTTTGACAGAAACCAACGAAAGTCGATGGTAGATGGAATGCAGGGAAGAGGGGGGTGGTGGTTAACGCACTCACTCTTCACAACGTCTATCGTGACGCTCGGGAACCGGCGCAAATGACTAAGCGCACAGCGTCAGATGTGCGGAAACAGAAACACTCCTCACGCGAGGGCGGGATGCGAGGTGAAAGAAAAGGGGAGAGATGGGTGGATGTTGTGGAAGACGAAGAGGTGAAAGTCGGAAGTAATTTATGCGGCCTGCGATTCCTATTCGACAACGCCAAGCCCGAGTTGCCGCTTCGGGAATGGTCGATTTGCCAGTAAGAAAGTACTGGTACATAATAACATTATGACAGCTGACCATTCACTCATTCGACTCTCTACGCTGGTAACATACACCTCTTGCTTATGAATTCATTCTCATTTTGATCTTGGAACATTATATACATCACTGGGGCGAATACGATAAATCGTATATTGAAAGCAAACCAATGACGGGGTCTAATCTAATTGCCGCGATAAAGATACCAAGATGCGAACGTGATGATGGGCATAAAGTATGAAGCAAAGGACGGCGAGTGGTTCCAAGCGCGGGCGCGACTCACGGCGGGGGATATCAGGATGACTTCAACTGATACGCTGGCTCGGTCCTTTCCGGAGCTCATCCTTGTGGGCTCTTTTGACCGTAACCGACTGACGCATGCCAGCTGGCGCCAGACACATCATCAGACATGATCACAGCTCCTGCGCGCAAGTATGCACCGCCGCTGCATCGAGTATATGGGGTATGATGGGGGTGGGAGAGTGATAGGTCAAGCCAGGACATTGTCTACAGACCGGTCTTTTCCAAAACCTTGGCAAGTTCGTCGACATCCTGGTCCTTCTTCTGAGCGACCTTGGCCTCTTCCGCCTGCACATTGTCTTTCACGAACTTCTCGGCCTTGTCCTCCTCTTCTTCTTCCTCCTCCTCTTCCTCCTCCTCATCACTGTCCTCCTCGAGCTCATCCAGCTCGTCTACGCCCCACGTATCCTCTGCGTCGTCATCCTTACCGTGCTCTTCCTGGCGTGCTTCCAAAATCTCGCGCAGCTCAGCAATGTTGTTATCCTCTTCCATGAACTTGTTACCGTTCAGCTCAATTCGGCGCAAAGACGGCAGTGCAGTCTTGGTCGCATGCAGGAACTGCTTGACACCCTCGGCCGTAATCTCGTTATACTGCAGACGAAGGGTCTCCAACTTCTCATTCCTAGCACCAGCTAAAGCCTGCGCAACCTTGACACCACCACGAGCAGAGAGCAGACAATCACCAACGCCGAGTTCGCGCAGGGAAGTCCAGCCAGGCAGCACCTCAGAGAGAGCAGTCGAGCCCATAACAGTGAAGGTGTTGTCCTGCAAGTCGAGGACCTCGAGGTTCCTGGCGTGACGGAGACCCTCCCTGAGCAGCAACGAGATACCCTCCTGCCGGATTCCGTTCTGGGTCATCTTCACCGAGCGCATACCAGCGGCGTGCACCTCATAGGCACGGGCCCAAGCCGCCATACTTCCGTTCTCCAGTCTGTTCCGGCCACAGACGATGCTCTCCAGCCGGGGAACATCCTTTCCGTCCTTGCAGGCCTCCTCCTTACGCTTTGCGAGGTCCTCCAGCGCGCCAGCAATCTCTGCACCGGCATCAGGGCCCATACCGTTGTTGTTCAGGATCAAGTGGCGCAAAGGAACATGGGCAGAGAGGAAGTCGACGAGGGGCTTTGACATCCGCTTGCCGAAAGCATTGTCGGAGAGGTTGACGGTGTGGAGGGTAGGAATTTGAAGGAGCGCAGTCAAGAGGTGAGTCAGGGCGATAGGGATCTCTTCAATCAGACGCGAGGTGAAAATATCTGCAAGTTCAGCGACTTCGAGGGTCTTCTGAGTGGAAAAGGCCGAGCCCAAACGCTCGCAGGCTGTGATGCCGAAAGTATTTCCGCCCAAGCGGATTTCAGTATAATCGGTGCTCTCCAGCAATGGCTTGATATGGGCTTCGACATCCTTAGCGGTGTCCAGCTTTAGGCCTTTGCCCTCAAGAGAAAAGACCTTAGGAGGGGCCATGGCGGGGTAAATTCAGGGGTAAAATTGAAGAACGGAATGAGAGAATCGAAAATGATAAAGGAAAAAATAAGGAAACAGTATACCGTCTAAGACGCTTATACAGAAGAAAAAAACTCCAGCGAAGTAGATAGGCCGTGTGGGAAAGTAAAGCAAGAGTGGACAACGAAGAAGAACAAAAAACTTCCTGCAACCCACGCGGGACAATAATATGCGGCCTCCAATCAGAAACCATAACCACACTAAACCCAATTCGAACCGATCAAAACTTCTGATCGCCGCTCGGGGCAACCACAATGACCACTTCCGCCACCGTCCGCATCGATCGCATCAACATTAATCAGCATCGTTTCTTTTCTTTACTCCAAGGCAACGATCTCAACAAGAATCGACAATTGTGGCCGTCTCTTACGACCTCACCTCCCGAGCATCCTATTCCACCAAACTCACCAAAAACACATTCCATCATGTCGTGGCTCTTCGGCTCCAGCGGTACGTCAAGTCAACTTCTCCAACATCCATAACCATTCATTTCCGCATCTCCGCAGCGTCAAGTTAGCTAACATACAAACCCCCCAGGTTCCGCAGAGAAAACCCCTGAACCTACCCCAGCGCCTGCCGAGAAACCCAAGGTACAATTCCCTAACCTTCCCCGGAATTACATTCAAAAAGGAAGAAAAGCTAACCAAAATCCATATAGCCCTGCTGCGTGTGCAAGACCGAAAAGACCGCCCGCGATGATTGCATGCTCTTCTCGAAATCTGACGACCCCACACAGGAATGTAAATCCATGATCGAGCAGTACAAAGCCTGCATGGCTGGATATGGCTTCAAGGTCTAGACGGAATGTTGCATTAATGTTCCGGTCCTGCTGCATGGTGTTACGGATTTTGGTGTTTCCTACATTAGAGTGTATATTAGAGGACGGTTTTCTGCTTTTATGGGTTGTTGGGATATGTCTTTCACTCTCCATTCTTGTGTAGCAAAATAATAGAGTGTACATTATGATTTTTGTACTGGGTTGTAGATTTGCTTGAGTATATCAGGTGTATAGTTCATCTTCGTCTTTTGTTTGTTTTGCTTTACGTAGATGGGAACGCACTTCTATGAACTGCGCAATGAATAGGTATAGTATATACAGAGGAAATGGTGGTGTGCGTGACGCCCTCGAACACAAATTGGGTATCATTCAGATTAACCTCCCGATCTAGTTTGAATATAGGAAACAGACGCTTGGAGCGAGCGTATTATTGGTTTTTCTTCTGCGTATCCTTTTCCACGCAGCGATTAATCTTCCAACACTGTACAATCAACTTCCGCAAGCACCACAGATACGCGAGGCCGAATCCTCCAGCCCCAATGAGGACATTCAGCACCACCCAGAGGTCCGGCTTATCAGATGGAGGGGGAATAAACGCCTCCACTACATGCCACGCGACCATGGCAAGATAAAAACAAGAGTGAATAAGTTTGGTGAACATGTGAGGTTCGGGAAGCGGGTTCGAGTCCTCTGGGGAGGTTCGACTGCGGTAAACCTCAAAGGAGGTGGGAGGCAGCCCAAGGAGATAAGCCCAGAGGAATGTCATGACGAAGTATGGCACCCGAAGGCCATCGCGCTGCAGAAGGGGGAACATCGTCCAAGAACCGAGTATGTTGGCCCATCCCACCCATGCGCGGGTTTCTTTGCTTAACCCTCCATCGCCAGCGAGCAAAAGTGTCATGGGTAACAATGGCAGCAGGACACTCTTTTCGTGAACCTGGAAGGAGAATAGAAAGAACCCCCAGGCCACAGCGGACAAGGCTGGAAGAAGGAAGGAGGCGCGCGGATGGCGGAATATTATAGCGCAGGGAATTAAAATTGACGCTAACGTGGCGCCTAGTGACACTCGTTGAAGGAGGGTCGCTTCGAATCGGTGGAGCTTGTAAAAAGTGTGGATGGCACACCAGGCATTAGCTACCTTGTCTTCGAATAGACCACGGGCGAATGGAAACATTCGGTGGATGACCTGCGCCAGCTGGAGTAAGGGCGCGTAGAGTATTGAACTCTTGTCTAGCTCGATAGGAAGCGCCTGCAATAAGGGAGGCAGCGAGACCGAAGACAGATCGTTTCTGGCATCAACGCCGACGGCACTCACTACCAATGGGACGAGAAGAACAGCGAATGCGATAATCGTGACAAGAGAGATGCAGAGAAGACGGATGATCTGGATGCGAGGGAAAACGCAGATTCCTAAAAGAAAGGCGAACATGACGGGTGCATAATACAGCGCCATCTGTTTGAACCCCAAAGCACCTACAAAAAAGATGCAGGCCCAGAGCATGCGGCCTGCCAGGATAGCATCTAGACTTGCAGCAACAAGCCCTAGCATCACGGTGTTGTATTGGAAATGGCCGTGATCAATCAGGATGGTGGATGGCTGCAAGAGGATAGCAGCCAAGGCAATGGAGGCAGACCACACGGGAACTCCATGCATCTGCGTGTATCGGCGTAGAAAATTGACAACAGCCGGGATGTAGACAAGATACTCGGAAACGACCACCGTGGCACGCATAAATACTTTCAGCCGAGGTTCCTCGAAGCCGCGGGACGCATCCAGCGCGAACCACGAGGAATCAAAGAGAGTACCACTATTCACCATCAGCATTGACACGGTTGCATCCCGTGGCACAAATACTTCACATACATCTTTCCTAGCAGCCAGCTATGATATGCCGTCAATGGTGGATAATCGAGTCCCCAGTATTGCAAATCGTATGTGTACCATTTTGACATCGGTAGGTGAATGGTTATTTCCATCCAGTGTCTTTGCGCCTCGAAATCGCCATGCATCGGAGGCACTTGAAAGCCTACAAAAGTCAGGTATACAATGTCCATTGAAACCACATTGGCCGGAAATCGCTCCGCTTACCAGAGTATCCCCACAAACTAACGGCCCATCGAAAGAGGCCCACTGCCAGCAAGATCAGAGGAAGAATGAGCCATTGAGATACGCCTGCCCGAGCGGCCCATAAGAAAGACACTAAGGGAAATGCCGGTGAGGCTTTGCCATTGCCATCATCGGCAATGAGGGCATTGTTCGATCCGGAAGAAGACAAGGGGAACTTTCTCTTTTTCCGCGGACGATAGGAGGGCGGAGGGGCCATATTAAAAGAAGGGAAAGATTTCACGGAATACCCATTGACTGCGGTGATGTCACGCGAAACCTATGTAAACCAACAATTGAGGCCGGGGAATAGTATTAATGAGTTGGGGGGTACGAGAGCAGCGGATAGGTCATTGAATGCAATTGTTGGTTCCGGAGACGTGACACTCGGCATCAATTCATCCTTTAGTAGTGGATAATTCCTAGCCAATCAGAGGCCTACGTAATCCCACTGGAAGTAGCTGCCCTAGATCAGGTCAAGCAGGCGGTGTGCACAGGCATTTTCTGCCAGCCTCTCAGTTTTTTTGGAAAAAAAAAAATTTCTGTTTTCCGTTGGGGTCCACATCTTATCGGAGCTCCAGCTTTTGATTGAAAATTTTTTTTTTCCTTTCCTCCATCTCTTCCCATCCTCCTTTCCCATCATTTCTTCTTTTACTTTTATCATATCTTTCACTTCCAGTAGTGGTTCATTCATACCGAGTGAATCTCAACAATCTCTGCCCTGATATTCAAAAGTTCACTAACACAATAGCGTGGGCTGTATCTTGCAAGGTACACTTCATCAGACATCCTGTGGGCTTAATACACTGAGGGCTGTGGCATATTGCAAACTATCTTGTGGGATCTGTGGGTTACTCTCGTGGGTTTCAACTAAAGACCGTTGCGTATTTCCTCTCTTGTGGGCTTGAACACTGTCATTGTGGGTTGCTTTTCAAATCGGGTGATTGAGGGATTGTACGATTTTGCCGCACATTTAGTGGGTTCTGTTTTGAGTTAATTTTTTGGTTCTATTCTACTCAAAAGTCTTGAATATCTTGGTTTGTACTACCTTCTACTCATTGGTTCATGTGTCAACTAACGGTCTCCTTCTGCAGATTCAAAATGTCCAAGACTAAGTCCGTTACCAAGAAGGGTGCCGAGAAGCCCGTTGACAAGACCTTGAGCAAGGTCAAGGACTCTGGTGTTGCCAAGGCTTCCCAGTCTCCCAAGGTCAAGAGCAAGCAGGTTGCCCGTGACGTCGCCTCCAAGGCTGACAAGTCTAAGCGCAAGAAGAAGGAACCTACTCCCAGCAGCAGCTCTGAGTCTGACAGCGATGAGGAGATGGAGTCCTCTAGCTCCAGCAGCGAGAGCGAAAGCGAGGAGGAGAAGAAGCCTGCCAAGAAGGAGGTGAAGAAGGCCAGCAAGAAGGCTGCCGAGTCCTCTTCCTCCGAGTCGGAGTCTGACTCCGACGAGGAGATGGGTGATGCCTCCAGCAGCGAGAGCGAAAGTGAGGAGGAGAAGCCTGCTAAGAAGGTGGCTAAGAAGGCCGAGTCTGACTCTGAGGAATCTTCCGACTCGTCTGAGTCTGAGGAGGAGAAGCCTGCCAAGAAGGAGTTGAAGAAGGCTGAGTCTTCCGACTCTGAGTCTGAGTCTGATTCCGACGAGGAGGCCCCCAAGAAGGCCGCCAAGGAGTCTAGCGACAGCGATTCCTCCGAGTCTGAGTCCGAGTCCGAGAGCGACGAGGCTCCCAAGAAGACTGAGAAGGTATTGTGATACTATCCACGTTCTACCTAATTCTGAAAGCTGACAGCTTTAGGCTTCTTCCGATTCCGATGATTCTTCCGACTCCTCCTCCTCCGAGTCTGACAGCGAAGAGTCTTCCAAGCCTTCCAAGAAGCGCAAGGCCGAGGAGGAATCCTCTGCCACTCCCAAGAAGACCAAGACCGATGCCCCTGCTGATGGTGCCTCGGCTAACCTCTTCATTGGTAACCTTTCCTGGAATGTCGATGAGGCCTGGCTCCAGAGTGAGTTCGAGGAGTTCGGTGAGCTCTCTGGCGTGCGTATCATGACCGAGCGTGACACTGGCCGCTCTCGCGGGTGAGTAATCCTAACTGAATCGTCACCGCGACACTCCTAACTCTTCTAGATTCGGTTATGTTGAGTTCGCCGATGCTGCCTCCGCCGCCAAGGCCTTCGAGGCCAAGAGGGACACTGAAATCGATGGTCGCAAGATCAACCTTGACTATGCTACCGGTCGTCCCGCAAACCGGGACCAGGGTGGTTTCCAGGACCGCGCTCAGACTCGTGCCCGTAACTTCGGTGACCAGGCCAGCCCTGAGAGCGATACCCTGTTCGTTGGAAACATCCCATTCAGTGCTAACGAGGACTCCCTGCACGAGCTGTTCGGTGAGAAGGGAAGCATCCTCGGCATTCGCCTGCCCACCGACCCCGAGTCGGGACGTCCCAAGGGCTTCGGTTACGTCCAGTACTCGTCCGTTGATGAGGCTCGCCAGGCCTTCAACGAACTCAACGGTGCTGAGATTGATGGCCGTGCCGTCCGTCTGGACTTTAGCACTCCCCGTGCCAACAACGGCGGCGGTGGTGGTGGTGGTGGCCGTGGCCGTGGTGGTTTCGGTGGACGCGGTGGCGGCGGCTTTGGTGGACGTGGTGGTGGTGGTGGCTTTGGTGGCCGCGGTGGTGGCCGCGGTGGCCGTGGAGGCTTCGGCGGACGCGGTGGTGGTGCCCCTAACAAGGCCCGCGGTGGTATCCCTGAGTACAAGGGTACCAAGGTCACCTTCTAATTTCACACGATACCCTGACGAGCCGTTCTTTTCTTTTTACTTCGCACTGAACAGGATTCGGGATCAATTGTATGATTACGTACGGACGGGTTGTTTTTGTTGACTAACTTTGAGCACCTGAAAAAGTTTTTTGTGGTTTTTACTTGCTTATTCTAATTGGATAGAATGAAATAATGGATGGACTTTCCAGTTGATATTTATTTCTCGCTCCCTCGGTACCTGATAGGTGCTTCTCTCCCTACCTACATAAGCGAGTGTCGTCAGCCTCAGTGCCTTAGGCATCTAGGCTTGGCTTGAGGCTTTGGTCTTGGCATATTCCATTTGATTGAAGGCAAGTACCCTTTCCTGGTCTTTTTCCATTTCTTTCTCCGTTTCATACCTTTCTCATTTGTTCATTGTTGTTTTGTTCTGGAATTTCCCTGTTTTTCTGGGTTCTGTTGGGGAAGTCTCCTCTTGTTCTCAGATGGTTTGGTCCTCTGCCGATGTCGGGTGGTCTGTGAATGGTTGTTGGCGTGATCTGCTGATGAACTTAATCAACTGGAATGACAAGTCAGCTGTGCGCATACATCATCTCCCTTTTTAAGTGGAAGAACTAGTTGAACTCCATAACTTATTGAGTGCTTTTACCTCTCGAGTTGAGGACTCTTTTGGCCGCAACCAACCATCTTGACTTTCCTGCCTTTTTTTTTTTGTTTGAAATTCGATGGTTTGCAGATTGATGTGGTCCGATTCAAGATAAGATAAAAAGGAATTAAACTTATCCCCCTCTCCCCACTTACTTACAATCCCACTCTCTCCACCACTCAGTCAGCCATTCATTCCTGACCGCTTCGGAAGGTTCCTCTGCGGCCACTGGTGGTCTGACTGAGTATAAGCGATTGATCGACACCACCCCTCCTTTGATCTTCATCGACTGATTATATATTTATTCTTCTGCTCTTATACATAACTTCAACTTCTTTCCTCTACGTCCCAGCCCCCAAACAACCATACACGATGCAACCAACCCACTATGACCTGTTAGGTCAGGTGCAACCTGATGAGCCTCGACGGACGACACGAGACGCTCATCATCAGAATCTCTTTCAGTCACGTTCTCCACCGGGTGTCGCACCCACGAGATCCGAAGGTGGGTTGATACCTCATACTGCAACAGCCCATATCTTGCTCCTCTTGGTCCCCTCTCCTGCCTGCATCTTCCCTGCACGTATAACATGCATATGGTTACATCCCGCTCGCGCCTTCGTATCATCAATCAATATGTACTCACTTCAGTATTATATAGACTCGTGGATCGAGGTCTCCTCTCAGCCCTCCTCCTCGTCCCTTTCCTCAGCGGCTACCAATGAGGATATCATCACCACCGGCTTGCGTGTCGAACAAAATGGACCCAGAACATACCATCATCGTAGTCGGCGGCGACGTATACAGCACCTGGCCGCGGTTGCCACGGCACGGGTTGACTACTCGTCCCAAGAGCAGAGTAGCAGTCAAGACGAATATGACGAAAGTGAAAGCGAATCGGACCGCGTTATGACTAGTTCAAATGAAGACATGGCTCATCGATCCCTGGGAGGTCCGCTTCTGTCCCGCTCGGGGCCTCCGTCAACGTCAGATGTCCCCTCGAGTGATGAGGATGATTCATCGACGGCGCTAGGGATGCGCGTCAGCTCATCCCCGTTTGTCCCGCAGCCTAACGTATTCTCCCACCCACCTGCATCTCAGGATCCAGCATGGACAAGACCAGTGGAGAGACACCGTTCCCAACCAAGCGAAGTGTCGAACTGCAGTCGTCAAACGGCTATCCGACGGAACTCACAAGCCAGTATAAGGGCAACTCGTAGGCAGTCACAACAACATAGCCCTTACAACATGATTTCACCATCGTACCAGGCAGATCACGATGCAGCTCTCCGCTCCAGTCTTTCTACCCTTCTTTCCTGTGCCGCTGCTGCGCGGGGTCTACCAAAATCAGACTCACAACCTTCCCCACCATCTGGACCCTCCCGAGCACGGCCAGCCTCGTTCCGACTAGTGTCGGAGTCCGTTGCAATGGGAGAAGAGATGACAGAAGAATTGCCCACACCAGCTGCCGAGGCTAACGCCTCCAGACGACCAATGAGCCACAACCCACCTGTGGCTCCTTATTCACCACGCTCTGTACCATCTACTCCCAAAGTGAAGCGGCGGTCGAGCTCCCCGAAAGAGCACCACTGCTCGGCTTCGAGGAAGAGCCGTCGAGCAAACCTGGCGGATTCGGCAGCTAGTCCAACGATCATGACGTGGGTTATCAGTGCTGGTGTCGTGGTTCTCTTCTCGGCCATCAGCTTCTCAGCGGGGTATGTCATTGGCCGCGAGGTCGGAAGACTGGAGGGAAGCACAGGCGTTGGATCCGTCATGGGGGATGGCAACTTTTCTGGTGGCAGAACCTCCGCAGCTTGTGGCCAAGAAGCTATCAAGGGTGGCCTGAAGCGATTCCGATGGGGCTCTGGGGCTGCTGGATCGGGGGTCATTGCATGAGCTGACTAGCTTCCAACGGGTCGACTAGATGAGTTTAAAAAGGTATTCATGAGCCAATTCGGCGTTGGTGGCTATTTGACGAGATATAATGTGATGAGGACTTCGGTGCAGATATTTTCCGCTTTTATCTCTTTCCTTCGTCTTTCTTTTGTTTTCCTTTTGGAGTTTTTACACTTTCCTTTTATTTCTTGGTTTGCATAGCAACCATTTTTTGGTTACATCCAAATGATTACGGAGCTATCTCGGTATGTCTTGGGGGAAAAGTTCCTGGCCGAGCTGTTCATATTCTTGTCAAGGTAGTTTGTTGATCTGTTGGCGTTGTGGTCTGTTCGCGTTCCATGTTCCATGTGCCCTGCAATCTATACCCCTTTCTTTTCATCATAGGTGGATGTAATGGTGGCTAGTCATGAATGCAGTTACTCCATGTCCATAGTTTCCATGTCGTATATAGGGGCAGAAGTCAAACCCTAACTAAAAAATTCTTATTACCATAACTTTTTCTTGATTTGAATGAACAGACATGTTTAGTCGCTAGAGCACACAGGCTTAAGCTGTAGGGAGTTATTTGTTCTGATATAGCTTCGAGACAGGTACGTATATTTTACAACGGAAACAATGCATAAATTACTCTGAAGCGTATTAAAATTCCAGGTAAGCAGCTTGGTAGGTAGGTAGCTTTAATAGTCATCTGATTTTGGAAGTAATTACTCGTCATGATACAACCACTACCCTTTTCTATACATTTCCACTTTACTATGTCCTTTACCGCGACAAAGCAATGTCGTCAATTCTCATGATCATCTTTACTGTCTCAGCCGCGAGCTCAATCGCGCTGGTGCTCACCAAAAGAGGCTGCAGGATGTTCTCCTCGGTGATATCGTCCTTCACACCGCCGCTGCGGATGCTGACACCAGCGTTCGCCTGGCCCTGGGCGTGGCGATGGCGCAGGTCTGTAACCACCTTGATTGAGTTGAGACCGGCATTCTCGGCCAGAGTAGTGGGGATGATTTCCATGGCGTCGGCGAAAGCCTTCCAGCAGATGGCCTCGGTGCCAGTGAGCTCACGAGCACGCATGGCGAGTTCGTGGGCGACCTGGATCTCGGGAGCTCCACCACCGGCGATGAGAGCACGCTTCTTGACGAGACAGCGGATAACGCAAAGGGCGTCGTGCAGAGAACGCTCGGCTTCGTCCAGAATGAGGTTGTTGGCACCGCGGGCGACGATCGACACGGTCTGGTTGGTGGTAGGGGCGGACTTGATGCCGGTGACCTTCACGTAGCGGGCGCCAGAGGCCTGAACCTCCTCAACGAGGTCTGCGGTGCCCAACTTGTCCTCGGTAAAGGAGTCGACGTTGGCGACGGGCTTGCAGCCGAGACTCTTGCACAGGAACTCGACCTCGTCGCGCTCGATGTCCTTCACGACAAGGATCTTGAGGCGGGAAAGGAAGTGGAGGGAGAGGTCGTTCACAGCATCACGGAGGATCGATTTCTGAATGAAGAGGACATTGCACTTCGTCTTCTGGATCTTCTTGACCATGTTGAGAAGGTACTGACGCTCTTCCTTGAGGATCTTATCCATCTGGCGGTAGTCGTTCACCACAATCTGGTTTTCCATCTGCGTTTCATCTGTATCAGCCATGCAATTCACCTTTTCAGGGGTTTTCATCATACATCAGGCTTAGGTGGGCTGAGCTGGAACTGGATGAGACCTATCCGGGCCTTTTCAATTCTAGTAGGACCTCCGCTGCTCTTAATGACGGACTGGTTCAACACCAACCCATCGACCATCTCACTGTCCTCAATTGTGCCGCCAACCTTCTTCACTATCCGGATATTCCTAAGGTCAACGTTCTCGGCAGTCTTAGGATCAACGACTTTCAGCACCGAGTCGACGGCCATGGGGCCAAGGAGGCCGGAGTGCTGCGACACAATTTTCGAAGAGAGAGAAGTAGACGCCGCCTGAAGGAGGGTGGAACGGTCCACCAGGCTGATGGGGCTGGACATGTTATGGAGGATCTCGACAGCGGCGGCGGCAGCTCTTTGAAAGGATTCCGAGATGACGGTGGGATGGATACCCTTTGACAACAGACGCTCTGCGGCACCCAGCAAGCTTCCTGCGATAACAACAACTGATGTAGTTCCATCTCCAGCCTCAACATCCTGAGCGGCACTCAGGTCAACGAGCATCCGGGCTGCGGGGTGCATAACGCTCATATCCCTCAGCATAGTGTTTCCGTCGTTGGTCTGCGGGGGTTAGCAGCGGCCGGCAGGGCTCGGGGGTAGGGACCGTACGATAATGGTGTTGCCCTTAGGTGTTTGGATCTGGAATCATATTAGCTATGTATTCCAAAAACATGTGCACGAAGGTCCTACCATCTTGTCCATTCCCCTGGGACCCAAAGACTATTTGATATGTTAGCCCCTCATTAGTGATTGAGCTACCGTGGCATCCATACCGTTCTGATGGCATCGGCGACGGCTATTCATAAGTCAGCATCATAGTCCTCAGTCTGTTCAACTGCGATGAATACCTCTAGCTGCTAGAATGTTGGATGTCCGCACTGCCATAGGCTTCTCCTTGTCCTGCGCGATGATTAGCATCCGACCCACGCTAAGTGATTCTCTCTGCGAAACCGACGCACCTTGAAGGCGTTGTTGCCAGCGGACCCCTGGGAGACTGTTGCCATTTTGAAGGATGTCTCTTACACGGATACCGTACAGTATTCGAAAGATAAGAGTCAAGAAGGGGGGTTAAAGTGACGAGGGAGACCCAGACCGTGGAGGCGGCTCTGGGAATTTCTTGTGCTGGTGTTGGGTCTTGGCGCCACTAGCGCCAACAGCTCGAACCGACCGCCGCAGCAACAACTTGGAGCTCTTGTCATTACTGACGTTCGACTCACTCACTCACTCAATCATCCCCTTCGCCATCTCCATCCATCGCGACATTATTTCCACCCAAAACCTACGTATACTACTGACATCTTACTCACATCTACAATACACCATTTTGCAACTCGATACACCCTCTGTCAGATCCCCTCATAACCTCTTCTCACCATGCCTAGCGCCACGGGAGAGAACTGGGAGAAGTACAAGAAGAACTTCGCAGACGAAGAAGAAGAGGAGAAGAAGATCACCCCTCTCACAGAAAGGTAACAAGCGTTTGATGATCAGTCGCCCATAGCTACTTGGTTTTCGGAGATAGATGGCTGACTTGGATCCAGTGATATCCAAGTACTGAAGACCTATGGCGCCGCTCCCTACGCGAACGCCTTAAAGAAACTCGAGAAACAGATTAAGGACAAACAAGCAAGCGTAAATGAGAAGATTGGTGTCAAGGTATTTCTACCGACCTATCCCGGCTTGAGCGCGCCTGACAAATCCAGGAATCCGACACCGGTCTTGCACCTCCACACCTTTGGGATGTTGCCGCAGATCGACAACGCATGGCAGAAGAGCAACCGTTGCAGGTAGCCCGCTGTACAAAGATTATCCAAGATGAGAAAGACTCGGACAAGAGCAAATATGTCATCAATGTTAAGCAAATCGCCAAGTTCGTGGTCAACCTAGGAGAACGAGTGAGTCCGACAGATATCGAGGAGGGTATGCGAGTTGGGTAGGTTTGCCATCCTCTCTCCTGCTGTTTCATTTTTTAACCCGGTTATCTAGTGTCGACCGGAATAAGTACCAGATTATGTTACCTTTGCCTCCCAAGATCGACCCCAGCGTGACCATGATGACCGTTGAAGATAAGCCTGATGTGACCTACGGCGATGTCGGTGGATGCAAAGAACAGATTGAGAAATTGCGAGAAGTTGTCGAGATGCCCCTTCTTTCCCCGGAGCGTTTCGTCAGCCTGGGTATTGACCCTCCGAAGGGTGCACTTTTGTACGGACCTCCCGGTACTGGAAAGACCCTTTGCGCTCGAGCTGTGGCCAACCGAACCGATGCCACGTTCATCCGCGTCATTGGTAGTGAACTGGTTCAGAAGTATGTTGGTGAAGGTGCCCGGATGGTTCGAGAGCTTTTCGAGATGGCACGGACTAAGAAAGCGTGCATTATCTTCTTTGACGAAATCGATGCCGTGGGTGGTGCTCGTTTCGACGACGGAGCTGGCGGCGACAACGAAGTGCAGCGTACCATGCTGGAATTGATTACTCAACTGGACGGATTCGATGCTCGTGGTAATATCAAGGTCATGTTCGCAACCAACCGACCCTCAACACTAGACCCAGCCCTGATGCGTCCTGGACGTATTGACCGCAAGATCGAGTTCTCGCTTCCGGATGTGGAGGGCCGTGCTAATATCCTCCGGATTCATGCCAAGAGCATGTCGGTGGAGAGGGACATTCGATGGGAGTTGATTTCTCGACTGTGCCCGAATGCTACGGGAGCTGAGCTCCGCAGCGTTGCAACAGAAGCCGGTATGTTCGCTATCCGGGCGCGACGAAAGGTTGCCACAGAGAAGGACTTTTTGGCAGCTGTGGACAAGGTGATCAAGGGCAACCTGAAATTCAACTCGACAGCCACATACATGCAGTATAATTAGATGACGTCTTTATTCCCTCTACATCTTGAGGTACATTGCATGGCTGAATGGATGTGTATGATCATTATTTTTTTTAGCTAGTGGTTCATTCTACGAAGGGATTCATAATAAGATTTCGCATATCAATGTGTTTCAATGTATGCATTGACCTGTTGTATGTGTATGCATAGCACTGGGTGGTATACCTATAGCCGTGAGCGGAATATCACATGACTATAACGGCTAATAGATTTTCTCAGCCATGGATCGTCTATATTGTTGTTATATAAGTAGGCATCTCAAATCAGGTGGGATCCCTTAGGAGCTCCGGATATTTCAGGACCAATAATGGTCATAGCAATGGAAATCTTAAATTTGATGTAGATGTCATCGCCCATCCACTGGTCGTTCTACCGTCTCTCTCCGGAATTCTTCGCTGCTGCCGGGTTAAAAGAAGCCGGCCACGTGCCTTGGGGATACCAGCCAATGAGCAAGTGCCGGCTGCCCGAGGTGATTACCACTGCGTGTACTCTCATTGGCGGTCTCGGCCCCGGTCCTCCCCGTCGGCAAGTGAGAAAGAGCTTATGTCAGCCAGGAATTCGGCCCAGCAGAACCGACGATCCAAAAGTGCAGCTTTGCGAGCACCACCACCACCGTGGACTTCAAGACTCTCCTCTCCTTATCCTTGTGTTACATCCTCTCCCCACCCCTCCCTCCTTTTAATTCCCTCTTATCGGACTCATTAGAGAAGTGTTCCTTTTCTTTTGATCCGTCATCATGAGCTCCATGAGCTTGCGGAGCCTAGCTCCCGCATCCAAGGTCAGTAAGCCGACGGTCTCTTCATGGGGGCGCAATTTGTCCGATTTGTTTACAAGATACTAACATTGCGGTCGGTGCAGATTTCCCATGCCTTGAGGGCTCAGAGACGTCTTTTCTCCTCATCCCGGCCCACAGGTACGCATTCAAGTCGCGAAGTAATCTCTACTTTCGTTTACTAACTCGTCCCTCCGCAAGCCCGGATTTTTGGAAACGGACCTTTACGCGCTAAGGAGGCCAATGGCTATATCTCCGAGAAGTACCCGATCATTGTAAGCCTGTACAGCCGATCTACTTTGATACGATAGCGGGCTCTGACTGTTCTCAACCAGGACCACGAGTACGATGCTGTCGTTGTCGGTGCTGGAGGTGCTGGTCTGCGTGCCGCCTTCGGTCTGGCGGAAGCCGGTTTCAACACTGCCTGTGTTTCTAAGCTCTTCCCCACAAGAAGTCACACTGTTGCCGCCCAGGGTGGTATCAACGCTGCTCTTGGAAAGTAAGTCATCCCTTGTTGAGTATGTCAATGGCGGTTGCGCTAACTACTTGGCCTACAGCATGCACCAGGACGACTGGAGATGGCACATGTACGACACAGTGAAGGGCTCTGACTGGCTCGGGGACCAGGATGCTATTCATTACATGACCAGGGAAGCTCCCGCTAGTGTTCGTGAGCTTGAGGGATACGGATGCCCATTCTCCCGTACTGAGGACGGCCGTATCTACCAGCGTGCCTTCGGTGGTCAGTCTAAGGAATACGGAAAGGGTGGTCAAGCGTACCGCTGCTGTGCCGCCGCTGATCGTACCGGTCACGCTCTCCTTCACACCCTCTACGGACAGTCCCTCCGCCACAACACCAACTACTTCATCGAGTACTTCGCCCTTGACCTGCTGATGGAGGATGGTGAGTGCCGCGGTATCATTGCCTACAATCAGGAGGATGGTACCCTGCACCGCTTCAAGGCCCACCACACGGTCCTGGCCACTGGTGGATACGGACGTGCCTACTTCAGCTGCACTTCTGCCCACACTTGCACCGGTGATGGTATGGCCATGGTCGCCCGCGCCGGTCTTCCCAACCAGGATCTCGAATTCGTCCAGTTCCACCCCACTGGTATCTACGGTGCCGGGTGTCTGATCACCGAAGGATCTCGTGGTGAGGGTGGTTACCTGCTCAACTCCGAGGGCGAGCGTTTCATGGAGCGTTACGCTCCAACCGCCAAGGATCTGGCTTCTCGTGACGTCGTTTCTCGTTCTATGACCCTGGAAATCCGTGAGGGGCGTGGTGTTGGTCCCGAGAAGGATCACATCTACCTCCAGCTGAGCCACTTGCCTGCTGAGCTCTTACACGAGCGTCTGCCTGGTATCTCTGAAACCGCCTCCATTTTCGCTGGTGTCGACGTCACCAAGCAGCCCATCCCTGTCTTGCCCACCGTCCACTACAACATGGGTGGTATCCCCACCAAGTACACCGGTGAAGTCCTGACCCAGGATGAGAGTGGTAACGACAAGGTTGTTCCTGGTCTGTACGCTTGTGGTGAAGCCGCTTGTGTGTCCGTCCACGGTGCTAACCGTCTTGGTGCCAACTCTCTTCTGGATCTGGTTGTTTTCGGCCGTGCCGTCTCCCACCGTGTCCGCGACATTTCCAGCCCTGGCAAGCCCCACCGCGAACTGAGCTCCGATGCCGGTGCCCAGTCTATCAAGGATCTCGACTTCGCTCGTACCGCGGACGGTCCCAAGTCGACCTTCGAAATCCGTAACGCCATGCAGAAGGCTATGCAGACTGATGTCAGCGTCTTCCGTACTCAGGAGAGTTTAGATGAGGGTGTTGCCAAGGTCACCGAGATTGATCAATTGTACGATCAGGTCGGCACCAAGGATCGTAGCATGATCTGGAACTCCGACCTTGTTGAGACTCTTGAACTCCGTAACCTTTTAACCTGCGCGTACGTATTATTCCGAGTAACACCTTCAAAGAACAGTATCGCTAACATGAGATGATCTAGTACCCAAACCGCTGTCGCCGCCGCTAACCGTAAGGAGTCTCGTGGTGCCCATGCCCGTGAAGATTTCCCCGACCGTGACGACGAGAACTGGATGAAGCACACCCTGACGTGGCAGAAGAAGCCCCACGGCAAGATCGACCTGGGCTACCGTGCCGTCGAGCACAACACCCTGGACGAGAAGGAGTGCAAGCCGGTGCCCCCCTTCAAGCGTGTCTACTAGTGCGTCACGCCCGATGTGATTTGATGGGAGGATGTTTTTAGAGGAAGGAAGACTTCGAGCGGAGGAAGAAAAAAGAGCGTCATGAAACTCTGGCCGTGTTTATTTCCTGTTTGTTCATATCTGTATATCCATTTTCCTAGGCGATGAGTTCGGTGTACTCACGTTGTATTGTTATTTTTTATAGCCATTTATCACCGATCATACAATTGGAGTTTTCTTTTATATTGCAATAGGTTTTTCCCGCTGAAGAATAATTAAAACTCGATTCCAAATGACATGGAACATGGATCTCGGTCTTTCCTTTAAAACCTCCTTCGGGCAATTAGGGTTGGGTCCATACCGTGACTTCCCAGGCTAATGCGAATAAGGCGCTTGACTTGCTTCATGTCCACAATCTTCCCTTCAACTCTGTTTGCTCCCGATTCAATGGCATGTCTCAATGCGGCAGCAACTGATCACCGCTCAGGAAATAAATAATCCTAGCTCCTTTTGTCAGACCCATGCATGCACGAAGCATTCCGAACAAAGAACCGAGAAAACAACCCACCGCCATACTGACATAGAGCTAGGCTACGGACGCATCTCACAAAAGGCAAAACCGAACCCCAGCCTCATTCTCAACAATCCAGACCCTCTGGAAGTAATGTCTTTCACGAACCGTTCAAACGGACCTATTGTGTCTGTCTCAGGGGACTAGCGTTCTACCAAATGTCATTATGTCGGGCTCATCGACGCCTCCATAGAGTAAAGAGTAACAACACCTATGTCTTGAACTGAGCATTGTGGACGGTCAGGTTCCTTGCCTGTCCTACACTCACCCTTCATCAATAATTCTCCGCATTGGACCGTATCTGGGTCTCCAAATCGTATAGCAAACAACGGCCTAGAATCCTACCCACCACGAGCACCATCCAGCCTCTGGGGCTAGACCCTGTGGATATTATGATGCACGTTTAGTGACAGTGTACGAATGCAAAATTCGCTTAACTTTTTTATTTTTTAATTTCTTTTGTTTCTTTTTTGCAGTTGGAAATTGAATAATAGACACGCGTTTCGGCTGACAAGCCTTAGGAAACTACCATTTCGCTCGCTCGCTCAGGCGTTTTATACATAATCATCATTTGTTTTTCTTGATTCTAGGTACCTCTACTGTACCATTAAAATGAGCCGTGAGTGCACCGGCAAGACGCATTGGTATCCCTGCTCTCAAGGCCCTTTCCAGGCCTGCTGTTCGGTGGATGCATGTACAAATGGTGGTGTCTGTCCGGACGATGATAATGGGCCCTCGCAGGCCAGTACATCTACCTCCCAACGAACTACTAGTACGAAGACCACTTCTACGAAGCAGTCCACTACTTTTGAGACTATGACAACTTCTACCGGTCGTCTCGGAACCAGCAGCAGCAGTACCAGCAGTACCACCTCCTCGACAACAACCAGCAGCCGAAATAATAGGTCCAATACGAGCACTCGTGACAGTCTCGGTCCCAATGCCGAGGGCAATGACGGGGCGCCCATCGGGGCCATCGTAGGGGGAGTTATAGGGGGCATAACATTTCTCATACTGCTGGTTCTCGCATTGGGTTTTGCCTATCGCAGGCGTAAGAAGCGCGTAAGGAGGTCCACACTTGTCCGTTGGCGCGGTCCTCTCACTTACGGCCATAAGGGTGCGATATTTGATGCGAATAGCAGCAAGCCACCCCCGAATGACCCGGCGAGCACAGAAGAAAAGGCTATACATAGTACGCAATTCACAACCCCCGGAGCATCCTCAATCACTATCATTAACCATACACAGCAGTTGACTGTTTCTCCCACCCATCCTCAGCAATAGCAAAACAAGAAAAGCCGGATACAGGCTCCCTCCCCATCCCAACAGATTACTCCAACGGAACAATCCGATCCCCAACATCCCCTGCGTCGACTGCAGCCGAGTTGGACGGAGCCTACCGTTATCCATCGAAGATTCCTTACTCCCCCGTGACTCAACGAACGGCATCAACATCAGAGCTCAGCTACACGGGGGTCCACCGTCCGCCCGCTGAACTAGCGGCCCAACCTACCAGGGAGCTAATAAATCTTCCGCCTCAACAACGTCAAAGATCACCTACCCTGCCGACTCAATCCCGGGAACGGACGAATTCGCCACCCGCAAGCCCACCGGTACCCATCATCACTGCGGATGGAGTGGTCTTGTCTGCTAACTTTGACACTTCTGCGCCGAATCCCCAGGATGAGAATACGAATACTCTCCATGCTATGAGCTTCATGGACTATGATGTTATGAGAAGGTCAATGCTAGTACATGAAGGGGGGAAGTTGGAAACATCAGAGGAGGATACTCCTTCTAAGGGAGATAAGTAAAAGCAATTCTAATGGTAATGACAATTCGCCGCAGGATGAACTGGATGAGCTTAGATATGATTTCGTTGGGATTCTATTGTATGGGCTTAGTAGTATATGTTTTTCTCTACTTTGCGCTTTTAGCTCCGCATGTAATTATGATATCCATATTCGGGTGTTCGGTTCAAATCATAAAGATGGTTGATATTAAAATCATTTCCCTTTAGTGCAAGGTACCTTTGCGTTTGTGTTCGTTGGTATAATTGGATCTCTCATACATCTTTAATGTCATATAGACCCAAGGTATTCAAAGCATGATACATTCCAGTGAATCTAACAGCCACGTTTCTAAATCTTCGTAAAAGCTCACTAGTCGGTGGCTCACATAACCGTCCATTCCTCAACAAGCTTCCTAATACTGCAGTCAATTAGCAATATGCATCACTCTAGGGAATCCCAGAAGTCAGTTGCTGGTTAACGCCGAGCTCATCCTCGTACTCGTCATAGACCTCTAACATTCTCTGGCCATACATGAACTCGTCTAAAACAGTAGTTAAACAACCCAGGTAATACGCTGGGTAATAGAGGGTTAGATAAAGTTCAATTTCACGGCCGGCATACCCTTTCCACATACCCAAGTATGCCTTTCCTGGTTTGCCCTCCAACTCAGCGAGTAACGCCCGCAGACATTCATTCGTTATAGGTCAACGCCGTGGAGCACGATGCACCATCAAATGCACGAAGTAGTGAAAGTATGACCGCTATCTGAGCAACGACAGTCGCAACCTGCAAAGTGCAGGATTTCACACAGCATATTCTTCATGAGGAATGTGTTCGGTATACCAAGGCATTGGCTTCGGCGTCGTTGAAGCACTACTACACATAATCTGCATATCTTCCGTTGATTGGTCTGATAGAGAGGCCGAAGTCTTTCAGAAATGCAGGTAACGGATACAAGACGTGTGCTGAATGTGCGGTGTACATTGTAAGGCTTTATTTATCTGGTTCCTTCAGTTTAGCAGTTTGAAACAGTTTCGTTTATACTTCTGCAAACTTGATGTTTCACGTCAATTGATCACCAGCATCTCTTCTTCTTTCAACTTATAGTTGAGGACCATAAAGAGAACCTACTAGGACGAGATGCGAGACTCCTACGAGCCCGTTGTCGAGTTTCCCGCTCGTTATGAAAGGTAACGACTACGTGAACGGATGGGCCAAACTATGGGGAAAAGGTGGCGACTGGGTCGATTGGGATATAGGAATTTCTAACCCAGTATTGGAGGGCACATTAATCCAACGCCACTCAATCATCGATGGTGCGATAGTGGAGGTGCCCAGGGAAACCGATCTAGGCGGACAGTGCTCGTTCGCGGATGTGGCCGGGGAGTCGATGTACTCCTTCTAGCCAGCTTCGGCTATGACGCACATGGACTGGGATATAGTCATTCAGCGATCCAAGCGTGCAAGATAGAAGCAGGCCGGACGAGTCATAGGTATACAATCAAAAACCCGGCGGTGGGCAGAGACAGCGTCACTTTCGTGCAGCGCGATTTCTTCGGGGATTCTTTGCTGGAGGCGCTGGCTTTTCGGCGAAATGCTTTCGATCTGGTGTATGATCACTCTGTAAGGCAATATTGCCCTTTTCCCTATTAGAGAAGAAGTATTCATTCTTCATTCGGTAGTTCTTCTGTGCATTAGATCCATCAATCTGTCCCGAATGGGCTCTGCGACAGACTCAGCTTCTCACGGTCGATGGCTATTTGATCTGCCTTGAATACCCGAGACACAGGGGTACCTCGGAGATGGGGCGGCCATGGCCGATATCGTCCGAAGACTACTGGGAGTATCACACCCATGCGGGAGAGGAAAGATCTGACCCCAAACGCAATCGGGGTGGCAGGATGTTTGTACGGGTGCCGTATTGGAAACCAGACCGCACACCTGAAGACGGAAGAGATGCGAATATACTGTTCAAGATCTCGTGTCCATCTGGCGTCGATGAGACGTAAGGCGATAGGAAGGATTACTATGAAATGCCGATATGCCGGTGAAGCTTCAGACTGCTCTATCAACCTTCCAAAGGGGTCCAAAATGCCATTCACTATATTAAAACATGTGTCTCATGAACCAAAATACAATTCTCTACTTTTGTATTATAACCCGAAATTCCGAAGGGATGCACACTCAAAGCAGACTCCTCAGAACCGAGGTCTGCTCCAGAACAGCCCGGCGACTGGTACCACCAATAGCATCCTTCAGCTCCACGGCACGCTCATAATCCAGACAAGCGCGCACATCGTCATCAAAACGAGCATCGACGGTCTTCAGTTGCTCGAGGTTAAGGGTATCCATGGGAACATTGTTTGTTTCCGCCAGGGCAACCACGCGGCCAGAGATGTGGTGACCCTCACGGAAGGGAACGCCCTTGCGGACCAGATAGTCGGCAATTTCAGTGGCGAGCATTTCCGGGGCCAAGGCGGCGACCATCTTTTCGGGGATGGTGGTGAGGGTGGAAAGAACACCGGTGGCGATCTGGATGCTGTCGCTGACAGTCTTGATGTGGTCAAGAAGAGGCTCAATGCTCTCCTGCAGATCCTTGTTGTATGTAGTAGGGAGGCCCTTGATCGTGACCATCAGACCAGCCATTTGGCCAAAGGCACGGCCGGCCTTCCCGCGCAGAAGCTCCAGGCTGTCTATTTTCTGTCAGTGGTCATTCTGTTTTATTTGGTGGCAGGGGATAGTAAACACACCTGCGTTCTTCTTCTGAGGCATCAACGAAGAACCGGTCGAATAAGCATCAGACAAGCGAACAAATCCAAACTCCAAACTGCTGTAGATGATCAGATCCTCGGCCCAGCGAGAGATCTTGAGCATGAACGAGCTACCCCACTGCATAGTCTCCATGGCAAAGTCACGGTCGGCGACAGTATTCATGGAATTGTACAGCAGGCCTTCGAAGCCCAGCTCCTTGGCCATTGCCTCACGGTCAATGCCGAAGGGATTTCCCGCCAGGGCACCGGTACCAAGGGGACTACGGTTGACACGCTTGGTGACTTCGCGCAAACGCTGGAGCTCGCTGGCGAAAGCCGTGGCGTGCGACAGAATCCAGTGGCTCCACCGGACGGGCTGAGCCTTCTGCAAATGGGTATAACCAGGCATAAGGTAGTCGATCTCGGCCTCTGCACGGGCAATAGAGACCTTGATGAGGTCGCACAAGATGCCATCCAGTCTGCGGAGCTCGTCCCGCAGCCACAAGCGCATGTCGGTCGCAACTTGTTCGTTACGAGAGCGACCGGTGTGCAGCTTGCCTCCAACGTCCTTACCAATGATCTCCGATAGTCGGCGCTCATTGGCAGTGTGGATGTCCTCGTCGTTCTCCTTGACGACGAAAGAGTTCGTCTTCCATTCTTCGGCAATCTGCTTGAAGCCGCGTTCGATCTCGGAAAACTCGTGCGCAGAGAGGATACCGGTTTTGACGTTGGCTCGGGCAAAGGCAATAGAGCCGGCAATATCCTGTGACCAGAAGATCCGGTCATAGGGTAGAGACTGGTTGTATTGAACCATGAGGGGGTCGAGGCCCTCTAAATGCCAGACGGATACATTAGTTTCCTGAAGTCAGGAGTTAGTGGGCAATAGAGCAGCAGGACTTACGGGTAAATCGACCTCCCCAGAGCATGTTCTCGGCAACCTTAGCACCGCTCATTTTGAATCCTTAGGTAGATTGACGAAAAATTAGAGATTGGAAAAAGGATAGTTACAATTGAAGAAGGTCGACTTTAACAGCGGCGGGAATTCTTTAGGCGATGATTCATCCAATGATTCACGCGGGGTGAGCGACATCGGAAAACTAGGCCATATCCGGGAAAGTGTTTTCCTGCCCGAACAAGAAACCCACCATGAGTCATGACACTGAAGTCCTGAAGATTGAAGCATCCTTCACGTACCTTTTCCGATAAGTTTGCTCATTCCCTCGTTTCAAGTGCTTCTGGTCAATAGTCCTTGATTCAAACGTAGTAGCTGGAGACTTGATCTCACAACAGGTCGGCGGATATTGAATCAATCATGTCCCCCAGTTATATCTACACATGATGTTTTACAGTAGCTGAAGTCTTCTATCATTGTCCTCTATGATAAAAATATCAAAAATATATATAATCTTTTCATACACTAAGCTGCACACTTTGCACCCCAGACACGTCTTCACGGGATCCTGACATCTTCACACATCAATGATACATGCAAAGAATCGAGTATAACTACTGCTTCTCCACCTCTACAGCTTATATATCATATTCCACTACAGTCCACGTACATGTCCACCTAATCTCACCTCCCAGTTTTTCCATCACGCGTCGACTAGCAACATTCGTCGCCAACACATTAGCGTGGACCCAAGGCTCGCCTTCCTCGTTTTGGTCTCGCCAAATGCCCCCCTCCGTCATCCCCCGGCGCATTGTCTCCTTTGAGACATGCAAAGCGAGGTTCTGACCTCGATACTCCGTTTCAACATGCAAGGTCGCCAAGCTACCATCAGAACCTAGGAAAGCCCACGCGATGGGCATTTCTCCGGCCGGGGGCTGGTCACCTGAACTTTCAGCCGCATGCGAGTTGTCAGACGGGTGTGCCTGCAGCTGGGTCTCGCGATCGGAGTACATAGTTACTCCCGGAAGCTTGGCTAAGGTTTCACGAGAGCGTGGAATATTAGTGCGAAACCGTATCAAGTCGTATTGATGCGGGAGAACGCCAATTCGGCCCGCCTTGTCGGTGAAGCGAATGCCATCTGGAAGTGGAGCTGGAGCTTTGCTAGGGCTGTCAGGGCTGCTAATGGCAAAATTTTGCTCCCTGAATAGATACTTGACGTAGGGTGGATTGTCAAAACGGTGAATCTGAAGGCCTGGAACAGGATCCGGGTGTGTGTATTCCCCCGAGGATTTAAGCAGGGTAAATAGTCCCGTATGCAGATTTCCAATGAGGAAAGGCCGAGGGGGCGGGGTTGGGATCAAACCCGAGTGTTTGGAAGCAGGATCTAGATCCAGAGTACTGGTAGTCAGAGTGGGACCCGTAGATTGGGTAGATGACAGGTACTCGGGTAGCAGGTGCGTCTTGACATGCGATAGCAGGGCCAATAGCTGCGCACGACCCTGGTCCAGAAACTCAGGGGAGGCATGCAGGGCCGAGACAAACTCTCCGTCGATGACAGGCGACGTCGCTTGGGTTTCGAGGCTCGAGTAGATCACTATCTGTGTTTCGCGACCTGCGAAGAGATCCACATACGCGGCCAGCCATGGGGAGGCTGGCGTATCCACCCCTGAGAATGTGGTCAGGATTTTAGCGGTCGACGAAGGATAGGCTATACTATGCTGGAGACGCCGTAGCAACGGAATCGAATATGGTAGCTGAGATTTTAGCAAGGGCACTAATGCTTGCGGATCATAGTTGTTGATACGAAACGCCGAGGAAGGCCTTGGGGGATCCATCAGGGGTTGGTGGATATGACAGCGGGGGATTTTAGTCTCAACTTAGGAAGTGTGATTCCGGACGAGGGGATCATCAGCCAATGCTCATAGTAGAGTCTATTGATATTTGCAATAAGTATAAGCAACATCCTGGAAGCGACGTCACAAGGCCAATGAGTCAGTCTATCGATGTAGTCATTGTCCCTCAAATAGGATAGTCAGGGACTTACCAGATGAAGTATTTGTCATGCCAGCGGGGACCATGACAGGCGCTCAAAAGAGGTAAGGTGTAGGTACGGCGTGGGTACGGCGATCCCGTCCATGTCGGAGACACCGACCTGTGACGATGCGAACTATTCAATATTTTAGTATTCGCGTTCGTAACTTCCCTTTTAGCCTCAGTTTAGTCTCGCGTGTCTTTCCTTTAAATTGACGGCCAGCCTGTCAACTGGACGCTTACCGAGAAACTGTGGATACTGTTGACATGTCAAAGGTCAGCTTTCATTTTTAAAATTAGATTAATCCATTGATTGATGAATGAACAAAAAATAAGGCATTGTTGAGAATCTCAAAACACACTAATGCTCGTGTTCGTGGCCACGCATCCCAACCTCCAATTGAATTCATGCTGCGAACAATCTAGAAAATATTCCATGTGGGTTCGAGCATGTGAGATGTCATTTTATTTTTAATTTTACCCTTTTCTTATTGTAAACATCCCTGGGCGATTTTCTACATAAGACCGGAAGTCGCGCTAAAACGCAATCAATATAAATTAAATTCACACGCTAAAATGGGGCCGATTTGAGATCTGTAATTACCACTTCAGGGGGAAACGAAAAGGAAAAAGAAACACAGAGAGCGACAAAGATGCCGATAGGACAAAGGAAAATGAGAAGGAGTGACACATATCATCGATTTCATAACTCATTGCTTCATCAGACCCGTTCACCATGGGCTTCGAGATCCCACCATCCAATCTTCCATCGCGAGCCATTCACACCACCGTGATTCAGCGAGGCGTAGTTCCTCCTCAGTAGCCTCATGAAGGGGCCGGAGAAATGGAGCCTGCTCATCAGGGAGAATGTCATATGCCGCTTTGGTCGACGCCCACCCTCCACTCTTAGCCGTAAACAAGTAATTGACACGCTCCTGCTTGCAAATACACCCGACTCCAGCTTGCCAATCACTGCCAAAAAATGCTTGCAGAATTTTTGGCGTGTCATTTCCTGTCACGATGAGACGCCGGATGTACGGCCTCAACGGAACGAGTGAAGGAGTAGTGCGAGTTCCTTCCGCTCCAGAGTCCATGGGTTGGGGCGCGGGGAATCGTGTGACTGGCGCGGAGAATCGCTGGTGCGGAAGCCGAATATTGATGAAAGCGGCCAATGACTGCACGCTAGATGAGTGCTGGCCTTGATCGAGAAAGTGTTGCAAGCATGCCCAATACCGAGGGTGCCATTCGTTGAGGTCCACCTGGGAGAACTCTGCTTCCACAGGGGGTTCTTCAATTGGTGTGAGCATTTCCTGGTTCGGGCTCAGATCGTATCCAAGGGGGCTTGCGGGCCTACAGAGGGCAGGCGCTTCCCCGCGCCCATTACAATCGGTTTCCAAGGCTATGAATTCTGTGATAGGACCGGGTCTTAGAGAAAGGCTATCATGGGAGTAGCGTAAGCCATTGGGGTGTTTCTTACTGGCAGAACGATAAGCAAGAGATGCAAGAGGAGAGGACTCGTGCATGTCCATACATGAAGAACTTTCCCAGCAATCTCTTCCAGAACCCTGAACGTCCATCTTTACGGTTTGCTTGGAGCATGTACGGCAGGCAAAACAACTTGTTTGTGGCTGGAGATCGGAGACAGTCAGATCATCAAAAAGCAAAATCAGTAGAACGGTGTAGTGGACTGTAGACTTGGTTACCCAAGGAAGAGATCAAGGTGAGGGAAAGGTTGAATTTATGTTTCTACAAGTTCCTTGGAGAGATGGATCGTCCATGTCCGCGAAAGGGAGAAGCACGGGCACTCCGAAGGACAAAGTCGGTGGATTTGTAAAAGATTGAGCCAAGGAAGGCCAAAAATGGTTCATCCGTGGTATGAACATGGTCCTCACAAGCTTTAGCCCTGGCGGAGTGGAGATCATATTGAAGATCGAATACTATCCCCCATCATGCTATTGGAAAAATGGGTCAAGCCACAGGTATCTCTAGCCACAGATATCGAGCCACTTCAGCCCTAGTACGTGGCTCAGTTGCGTCTGGGCGTGGCTGTGCACACCTAGTGGTCCGGATGCGGACCTTCCTGCCAGGGCGTCAGACGCTAAGACCTCACTATACCGCAGGTAGAAATGTTAGTCTTACCCCATGTGGTAAGCGGATCAAATGGGATCAATTGGTTTTCTGATTAATTGTTGCTAACTATTGATTCATTAGCACATTTGAGCATCCGTGAACCCGGGGACCTGGAAACCCCGATAGCACTAAGGAAAAAGGATTTGGAAGACTCTGCAACTAGTGAGAGTTGATCCTTGTAGTTACTAGTCTCAACAACAATTCCCAGCAGCCTCAGCTCGCCATGACCTCTGGATGAACAATGATCGCTCGATGTCATTGACAGTTGACAATCACCCATCCAGTTGGTATCCATGGGGATTATCCATTGTCAGGTACCGTCCAATGGCAATACCGATAAACGCTCCTACCCAATTAAGAAATGAATCAAACGGCCTGGTGTCCTTCCAGTCAATAGTCGACCGACAATACTACTACCTGAGCAGATGTGACAGCTCCTCTGCTTGCGTGGTGCTGCAGTGCAGTGTCTAGGGGTTACTGCTTCATGTCGTGTCACCAAACACACATGGTTATTCAGATAAATGTCCCTATCATAGGTCACACAGGGGGCTAATAGTGTGGACACTACGGGGTACAGGACCTGATTATGGTCGCCGTAGTCGTACAAACACCCGTGAACAAGTAAATTTTAATCTATACAACGTGGTGAGGGTGAACATGACCTCGTCGGACGCAAGGGGGAAATCCAACGGAGTATCGGTATTAGATAGGGTAATTTGGTCTGACGACCCAACTGGGATGTTGATTCGTGCGCTAGGGCGCTAACCTAATTTGGATAACACTACTATTTGTGGACTAAAAAACTAATTGACTAACTCCTGTGAACTAACGAGAATGAGCTTAGTGCCTGAAATGTTTGACTCCCGGTAATAGTTTAGAGTCTCAGGGTCTGTCAATTCCAGTCACTGTCTGTGTGCCTGATGTGTGTGGGTCGACCGAATGCACCCGAGATTTACAACTGGCCCGTCACACGTACACATTCTCTTGCTGCGCGTTGCATGGCAGAGATATACGAGTGTCGGCTACCTCCTAGTCTATAGGATAAGCATTAAGGTCCCTTACTATGACCGGACGAGTAATGTATCGCGAAAAGATTAGGATCAAGTGGATCCTCATGTCCCCAACAACCTCTCTCATTCGCCAACTCATGAACCCCCTCCATTAACCTCATGATGAGATCATGGCTGAATTCATGTTTCTAAGTTCAAATCAATTTTTAGTCGATCTGAGCCATCATCGCCGCACTAATCAAGGATCTCAGATGGCGCTAATCAGGGCAAAAAAGAAAAGAATAATGTAATAGCCATGTCAATCTTACTGCCATGCACTCCAGGTCTCCACTCCGTCGCTCACTCCGTGGCTGACGATTTTCATCCTCTGTGATCTCTCGTTATAAAGACTTCATGGTTTCTCTGCTGCTATTCACACGCAACTCAAACCCTTCAGCTCTGAAGATCCACGATCCACGATCCACGATCTATATCAAACATACAAAGAGCACAAAATCCCCTCTGCCTACCATTTATCATTCTACAGCGACTGGGTCCAACTTCTCTCCTCCAGCCGTCCAAGATGTGTTACAAAAGTAACTATGAACCTTACGTGAGTTCAGCATTTCCTTCTCCATGGTCAATCGGAACCGTAACTAAACAGCCTCGCAACAGAGGAGTCAAAGTCTCGAAGAACTTTCCTCGGAAGAACTTCTCTACCCACTGGGAGATCTCTACCCGCACGTCGTAGCCTATCAGCTACAAACCGAGGACAACCCATGGACCAAAGCCAAGAACTACTCTGGATATGAAGATATCAGCTATTGGGCCGAAGATTCTTCGTCACGGGCCCCTTCGGAGACTTCTTCAAAGCACACGACATGCAGGTACAACAGCGGTGAGTCTTCCTTACTCCATCAAATATTACCTGTCACTTATACTGATACTGATGAACTGCAGACTCCACAACACACCGATTTGTCTCCCGCATACGGCGACTCCTCAGCCGAGATGAGTTGCGCCGACGCCCTAAGGCGGCTTGACTTCGCCTCATGGCGGCATTCCTTATGTTTCATTTGTCATATTAACTACTGCATCGACGACCGATTGAATTCTCCTTTTTTACTTTGCATCAGTAATTTTATGTTGAGCCGCAGCAAGCGAATACCCTCCTGTCTTACGTTTCATTTGTTCTGTGTGAAAGCATCCTGAAGACCACTGAAGATCTTGACACTCTCACTCACATTGTTTCCATGCTGTTGTCTTTTTTATTATCACATCGTCCTTTCCTTTTCATCTTCATTTGAGCGAGTTCGGGTTAGCGAGGAGTTCGTCGGGCAGCACACGCAAGGGCGCAACAAGGGCACAGCCACCTGCTTCATTATAATCATTATCATCATCTACAGCTACATTTACACCAAATGGCCAAATCCAATTCAAAACCAACACCACCAACTTCTTCAGTACAACCCTCATCCCAAATATAGTAAAACCAAACTAGACAAGAAACCCTCAATTCAACTTAAGGTAGTCAACCCGAACCAGCCAATAACAAAACCCAAAAAGGCAAACTCAAAGCCAAACCATTGAACCCACCCATACTCAATCTTCCCCAAACCCTATCTAATCAACCATCAAGAATAAGCTCAGGCACACAGGCACAACAGGCACTATCAACTACTCACACCGCCTCATTCAATCAATGTCAAACGCATTGACGGATCTGACCCGTCACTCGCAACAATAAGTAAACCCCCTTCCTCGTCCCCGCATTCCACTCCGTATCATCTGCAAGATCCCCTATATGGGCTACTTTCACAGCTCCGAACCTAATAGTCCCGTCACTCTCTTTCCTAACTCGCGCCTAACGAGCAAGAAGGTTACGGACGGGTCACGGATGTGCCCGTTTAGAAGGTGGTCGTAAGAATCGTGCGGATTGGACTCTCTTACTTGCATGCCTATATCATACCACATTGACGGGTTTGGGTGAAGGGGTGGTTATTGTTGTTGGCGATTAGAGTTTTCTGATCCTGGAATTTTATGTTCTTTTCGTTTTCTACGTGCCTCTCTACGTTCTATACTCCGTATACACCGCACTAAAAATTATCGTCGGCCTAGTATACACCGTAGTGTAGTGTCGTCTAGTATAGTGTAGTAGTGCAAAATAGGGGGAAAAAAGCAAGTCAAAACTTGAAACCCCTCAACGAACTCGCCAAACGCACTAAATTAGGGAGGGGGATTATCCGAGAAAGAAGGCAAAATAGGAAAAACACAATAGGAAAAAGAAAAGAAAAACCCTGAGCCATTTTTGAAACTATTACTTCCCGCAACAGCCGTGAATATTCATCGGACTCCCAATGTAATTTTCCTATCGGGGAAGGAGGGGTGGTCAATCCCCCTAGACTGCGAGGTATGAGGTCATGCATACTACTCTGTACTACTCGTGATTATGCATGGTGCTCAAGACCTAGATGATTCGGTCCCTAGCATGAATAGGCAGATATTGTCAGGGTGTGGTTGGGTGTGGTTGCTTGTGTGATAGGGGATTTTAGGTTTGGTGTTGTGCTTGTTCAACAAGGAATGATAGTGTATGCATAACCACAGTTGAAGATCCTATCTACATACTAATTAGCGCATTAGCAGTGTCCTAATATCCAATGACATGATAGTCAAGTTATAGTTCCCTCCACGAACAACCAACAATTTGATTCACAGGACACTTCCCAGCACTGTACACAGGCCAGCAGGTCAACCCCCCAGTATCAGTATATCACTCACTAGCATACCACTCACTAGCAACACACCCTTCCCCAGAACATGGCCAACTACACGGAAAACAGGTAGCGCATCCAATCTACCTACCCTAAGGCACTACCACCACAACCAACCCCTCCCCAACCACCCCATCACCAAAAGCATACAAAAAAACCCCTGGGGTTAATCACCGATATTACATCCCAAACAGGCTGCAGCCTTCCACAACCCATCCCCCTAATCCCTATATGACCTATCCCAGAGCATCATCATCATCAAATCGCGCAGGAAATCCAAGAATTCCCTAAAAGAAGCAGAGATTGGCTGTCTGACGTCAATAAATGTTCCCGATTCTTGTTTTGCGGGCGTTAGCTGAATCGGGCAATTAACAGAAGTAGTAGATAGGTAGGTAGGGCGTCGTCGTCGTCGTCGTCAGAAGTAGGTGGGTAGTTTATTACCTGCAGATGGGATATGCAGGTGATGAATGAGGCTATAGCGGGGTGGGACTATTTATTATGACTAAGGATGGTGGATGGACTGGGGTAAATTTGCAGATATGATGGGGTTGGAATGACGTTTTGCTTTTTTATCTTGCTCTATTCTGTGTTTCCCTATTTGGCGATATGTTTCTACTTTCCTTCTTAGTTAGATCTTGGTAGTTTAGGCGGATGTGATATGTTACAAGGGAAAACCTCGTAGTTAAGCGGCAGTGATGTCAGGATGGCGTCGTCAGGAGATAGATATTAAGTAGGGAGGCTGCTATTCATGGATTAGATGTCTCTTTGGCAGGACGAGGGACATTGCACGAGGCGTGAAGGATTGTGTGACGGAATTTGGACGTTGTATGGAAGAGGCTGGAAGGTAGGGGCGGACAGCGTCTGGGGTTTGCATGGTACTAAGACTAAATTCTAGTCTTGTCAATTGCAACTACTTTATCGGGTCCTCAGGTCAAACGGAGACCAAGAAATAATGACTACGAAGTAACCTGAACTGCACAAGAGTGATATGATATTGCATTCCTGGCCAAGAGCAAGCAAGAGTGTAGATAATCCAGCAATCTGACATCCGACATAAGCACAAGACACTCATAGAATGACAAAAAGTTTCCTTTGAAAATTGTGATAGACATGATTCAATGTCAATAATACACATAAATGAAGACAGTAATAGGACGTCCGACATAAGGCAAGGACCCTAATTATAGCAAATATTTCCTTGAAATAGTGATAAAACAAAAAGTTCCAATGCCGACGATAGCAAGCAATTGCTGATTTCCAACACCATTGATCCACCGTAAAGCCGTTAAATCTCGAGAACAATATCAAAACACCATGCATACTGCAGATCCTTTAACAAAAAAAAAAAAGAAAAAAAAAAAAAAAAAAAAAAAAAAAAAAACAAAAAAAAAAACAAAAAAAAAA